>BQNB010144008.1:0-16914 GCA_026074375.1 Tanacetum coccineum | reverse complement strand
CCTTACAGTACCTCGACTTGTGTCCAACCTTTCCACACTTGTGACACTTAATCGTACACTGACCAACATGGCGAGTAAAACAATGTTCACACAAATGAAGCTTTCCATCAGTAGGAGCGGTAACCATGGCTCGCGCATTTCCTTGCTTTTGGTTATTCTGCAAAGTCTGACGAGAGTTATCCATCAACTTGTGAGCCATACGCACAACTTCATTCAGATCAGCAGGCTTAGAAGATGTCGCTTCACCCTTGATGTTATCCGTTAACCCTCGGATATAAGCATCAACCTTTACTCTTTCTGGTTCAATCATTCTCAGACACATCAATGCAAGCTCATTGAATCTCTGAGTATAAGCAACAATGTCATACTCCTTAACCTTCAAGTTCCACAACTCGTGCTCCATACGTTGTATCTCTTCTATCGGACAAAACTCAGCAGTCAGTAGTTGTAGTCTAAGTTTTGTAAAACGACTTAGTTCACTACAACTCGTGCTCTGATACCACTCTGTAACACACCCAAAATGTGATACGCAGCGAAATACAACGATTGGGGTGCTACTTCATAACACATGCATACGAGTCCCAGTAAACGTTCAAAGATACGTTTATAAAACACAATTTCATTTATTAGAAAGATTAGAGTTACATAGGTCCCAATACCATTATAGAAATTATGTCTAAAAGTCACAACACGACTTGATTTCTAAAATACTTGTTTAGTTTATGACACAACTTCACGGAGACATCGTCCTTGATATCCGCGTTCCATCCCATCCAGCCATCAACAGCAATAACCTGAGATACATGCTTAAAACGTCAACAAAACGTTGAGTGAATTCATAGAGTTTACAAAATAGATAGTTCAGTTGAACGGCGTAATTTTGGTTCAACAAAACGGTAAAAGGACATGTGTTGAACTTATCCGGGCATTCTGAAGCCTTAGTCAACACACTTTTTGCTCAAGAACTCATCTTGGAAAATTATCACGAGAAAAACATCAGGGAGTTTTCCGTTCTAATTTTATTTTCCCTTATTGTTTTATCTATACAACGAGGACGTTGTATAACTTAAGTGGGGGGATGGAGAATTAGAACGTACTTGTCTTTTTTTTACAAAATAACATGCTACGAGCTTAAAAGTGCTTAAAAATAGGCCAAATTTAAAATTCTTTTTTAGCATGACTTTTGTAAAAATCACTAGTTACATTACCTAGCGCACTATAACCCTTGATACATATGGTGAGAATTAAGCCTATTCCGTTTCCAATTGTTTACCTAAAAATTCAACAAAATTATGAGTGTGCCGGTGATGTAGTGGACTTTATAACTTGGCCTGGTATATCACTCGAGACCGCAATGATTAGTACTATGGATTTAAATGGAGGAACATGTTCAACTGATAAATTTCTAGGATTAAACCAAATAGCCTACATGTCATAAAAATAACTAACCTCACTGGTTAGTTAAATCCCGTTTAACCCTTAATTACTCTCATCTTTAGAGTAAAATCCCCTAGAAAAACCTGTTGAGCCATTCCTTTCTTTTTCTACACAATATTATATGTTTTGTTACACCTTTGAACCTTAGCTTACCATGTAGATTAAGCCTATTTTAACAATGTTGCTAGTTTCTTTGTGTAAAGCTTTGTATTTCCTGTGTCAAAGTGAAATTTTTCTATCTCTGTAATGGTCGGGAAATTGCACAATGCAATGGGAAAAATATGTAGCTCGTAAGTTTCACTACTTTCGCGATTATGAATCATGTTCGAAGAAGAAATGTTACAAGGAAAAGATTATCCGGATGAATTATGATAGTGAAGACGGTGGAATTAAACTGAGATTTATGATGTATTGCAAAAAAATGGAAAAATGAAAAATGAGAAGGAAGAAAAATAGTCGGTTCAAAAGAAGTTTATACCGAAGGAATCACTTGGAAGGATCGATTATTCGTTGGCACGTTACAAAAATCAACGATGTAAAGTCTTGTAAAAAGTGGCCGATATCACCACTTATTATGTAAAAGTATGTAAAGAGCGGGATGTAAGGGAAGTTGGCCGTTATGGGAACACCAGCTTAGGTTGTCTTTATCATTTCTATGATCGAGGCGTCGGTCTATATCTTCGAGTCTTATCATGGAACGGTCGGGGGAAAGTTAATAGCAACCGTACCTTATTTGTTGGCTTAATCTATTTGTTTCATAAATTTTGTTTAATATCCATTTTTCTTTCCTTTCCTAGCAACTAACCTTAGTGTCTACTCGAACGAGGACTTGTTGAGCATGCATCTCTATTCCGTCGTTACGGCCATGTTGTGACAACTGAGATTTTAGCAGGTTAGTTGAAGCCTGTATAATTCAGTTTATGTGTGTCATTAAGTGTTTTATGTGTTTTATATGTGTATGAGATAGAAGTACATGAGTTGTGAATCATGGTACTTGTGGAAATGAAATCATTTGAAGGCTTTGCGTAGTTTCAAATGTCGTATACGTAATATTCTGTGTACGTATTATGTATATGTAATTAATATTATGTATATTAGTGTAGTATTTTATAGATTTTAGAATACTTTCTATTTTTAGAAGTAGTTAGAAATGAAGGTTAGTTTGAAAACTAGTTAGAAAGTTCAAGGTTTAGCAAAATAAGTAAAGGTTTTTATAAAAATAATTAAATTAAAGGGGTTTTTGTGTAAAAAGTAAATAAATAAATAAAATAAATAAAAAGGGGTGTGTGTGTTGGGCCGGCCGAACAAAGGGAGGAGGAAAAAAAAGGAATCCCAATTTGACAACAACTCTAATTTTGGTAATTATCTCTTAAGCACTATAAATACAAATCATAACCTAAACAAAAATCACTTTGATCTCTCTCTCTCTCTCTCTCTTTGACACATGTGAAGAGAAATCCACTTGCGTCTTAGATCCTAAAACCCCATATTATTAGATTACAATCATTCCCTTATTTTATATTGTACATCGCTTAACCGACAACTTTCTATTTTATGAAACATTCTATTTTTAGAAAGTTACTATTTTTAGACTTTCCGTTTTTAGAGTCGACAAACGGTCTCAAAATAATTACTTACAGTAGTATATTAATCGACATTACTTTATTAATCGATATCACCTTCTCAATGCGTTAAAGTTTATTAAAGTCTTCTTTGACTTTTATGTTTGACTTTTATATATTTATTTTTCTAAGTCTGGCCCGACTAAAACGACCTACTAGATCACCTTTTCACAACTCGGACATAAAAGAGATTTTATGCGAAACGATATTCCGGACAACTTTTTAGTTTTAGTCGAGACCCAGAACTCGACAGAAAATGACCAAAATGCCCCTGCAAGAATCTGCTGGAACTTGACTATTTTAATAAAACACAGATTTTGACCATGGGTTTTCACCCGTTATTTCTCGAATTTAAGATCAGCGAGCCTGACGGCAAAGTAAAACATCACTCCAAGCAACTTTGGTGTTTCGTCGGAAGGCTGAAACGGACTCGAAAGTGCTCAAAACGAGTGTTTAAATCCTTGACAGCAACTACAACTTTCTACATGTGCTGAATTTTTACAACAAAGTATATATCTCGTTTTCGCTCTAACTTTTTCGTTATTAGGAGTTAGAAGCTCTACCCTATATCAAAACGATCGTCTAAGAAATCTTTATCATATTTTAAACTCCAAAATCAAATTTTATGAAATCTCAATCCTTGTTTACCGCGCCAAACTTTCTGCTCAAAATATACCTTTTATAAATCACGCCAAAACTCATTTTTGACTAAAAACTCATTTAAAATACCTCTAATGTGACATCTAATTTATACTTAACCCACTCAATCAATTGATAACATTGTCTAGCCCATTTACGCAAGATTTCCCCAAGTTCATCACATGCATGCATCGAAACGAATTCAAATCGCAAAACAATCGAAACAACTATATAAGAATACTTACAAAGGCTTATATGAGCTAATGAAAAAATAGATCGAATAATTTGTCGGACTCTTCCTTGTTCCTTGTTGATGCCGCGGCCAAACCAAGACCAAAAACCCAAATCAATTAAGCTACCAAGTCTTACAATTAAAACAAATCACCACCCTTTGCACCTTGTGTGGCTCGAACCCTCAACCGAACCCAAACACCCAAGCCTTCACCTTTTTGAATCAAATATTCCCACTACAACTTTTCCCACTTATTTTTGGTTTTAATTATAATCATAAACCCTTGATTTTTAAAGGAAACTAAGTCTTTATCAAACCTTGTTGCATGAATGCTTTTCTTGCATGGATGATTATATAATCATCACCTAAATGATCGAGAATGGCTAAGAGAGTCAAAAAACCAAGATTGTTGGTGCTTGTGGCTTGTTGAAACCAAAAAGAGAAGCAAAAGGGTTGCGAAACAAATGGTGCGAGGTTCTTGGTTACTCTAAATATGTGACTACGATAAACTATGGTAATTCCGTAATGTCGTCACATAAAATGAAATCCTAACAATCTTCCCCCATGGGACGATATACGAAATTACTTACAATATTTTCCTAACAAGTACATAATGATTAAGAACAAGAACTTCCATGAAGCTTCCAATGTTGATGATGTCTTTTGTGGCCTTTGACTTCAAGTCTGCACTCCAACATGAATCATCTTTATAGTACCTTGTAGGAGAAATACTGTAATAGGCACAAACTAAGTAACCCATATACTTCTGGTTAAGGAGAAGCTTCTGAATTAGCTTCCCTCTAATTCATGCCACATATTCATCACTACGAGCTATACTGAATGGACAATACCCGGGGTGACCGAGTCTTTTTCATGAACCTAACAATCTCCCCCTAAGGGAGGTCACCCCTGAAAATACTAATTGAAGCTCAGCAGTCTTTGAGTTGTTCATCCGTTCCAGCTCGTAGTCTTTAATAATATCTTTGTACTTTGTGTAGTGATCTTTAGCATTATTCCATCGAGCTTGACTTAGTATGTGATCTTTGAGCTTTCATTGAGATCATCAGCCATAGTAAATCTCATAATCATCCTTGTTGTGTAGTATTACCTCCATGTGATATTGTGGCCATCGGACCGGCATGCTCACACTTTTATGGATCATGATAGCAAGCATCAGAGTTGTAGAAGCTATGTTGTAGGTCATTCAGCTATCATGATGTCATTGGATAGGAATATGAAGCGTGAGCATGGGGTTGTGAATTGACATAACTCTGGCCAGTAGCTGCAACCGTCAGGATTCCTACAAGTATACGTTAGTAATAAACAAACGAAAGTGTCTTTATTCACTTTCGTTGAATAAGGTTGCAGGAACCACGGTTCCCCGTTAATCAGTATAAATACTACCTGTGATTAGGTAGAATTCCAAAGAATCTCCTTGACAGGGTTTTACAGCTGCGCTAGCCGTTCTCAAACCGGAGCGTCTCAAAGTAGACAAAGCACGATGGAATGAGTGAACAGTGAATTAAAAAAACCCACTGATTATTAATAAGAATTGATTGAAAAAAGTCGCGTTGCAGTCAGGAAAAGAGTATTTATGACACATCGAAGTTTTATAATATGAAAGTCAAATTTCATCCTGAAACCCTTTTTGTTTTAAAAGATATTCACACCGATCCAATGTGACCCCATCAGAACCAATCCACACCCGCCCACCCCCCCAGCCCCCCCCCCGCCCTCCCCTCCAGCCCCCACTTTACCCCCCCCCCCCTCCCGCACATCGTAAGGTTTTAACTCTTCTATTCGTCAAATTCATTATTACTGGAACAAGTTTGTGTATAGAATCGGACATCGTTTCTTTCTAGTTGTTACAAGCTTGATCTTGAAGAGGAATCACACATTGTCAATACTAAGACGGCTTGTTGAAGTTGGCTTCTGATGGATTTCCATTTCCTTGTAGTAGTACTTTCGTATATCTTTTGGAATGGCTTATGTTCTGGTAATACCCACGAGGATTATGAGTTCGGGAATCTTAAGATCTTTTACTTGTTATCAATTGGGTGGATGAACAAGCATAGTTTGTATTAGTGTCCAAGAGATTTATGGATGATTCATGCTCTAGAATCATAGGGCCACTTTTGGTTTTAGTAGTCGAAGGCTTGGAGCAGACTACACCTTTTCAATATCGTCTAATAGGAGGAGAGAGACGATAGAAATGTATTAATCTCTGTGAGAAATGTAACAAAAATCCTTTGAGGGATCTTGAGTGGCTAGGGAGGGTTGTACAGGCCGTATTATTGTGTCCATGATACTTGTCTTCAATGTTAGCAATCAACCATGTGATTCTGAAAGCATATGTATTGACCCAGTTTCTACCTAATGTTTAAGGAGGGCTGTTTTCTTTTCACCCTTTATCTTAACATCTCTTTTTCATTCTACAACCCTTCGGTTGCTTACAGAGACGTCAAATTAATGTACCTTGTTGGGTATTGTTCCCAAGCGTATATAGCATCCATCTTAGTACGCACTATTCCATTATTCTCAATTACTCCTTTTTTTGTATATTACCTAAGGACTTTACACTACTCTAGTGGATAGTCCATGTGGTCGATCTCTCTGGCTCATGGCGGGATCATAGCGAACATTGTACTCTACCCTTACCATCTTATAACTCGATTAAAGTTAATAAAAGGTCTGGTCTTTTGGTATTGTTTCTCTTGCCATAATAAACCATTTAGAAATCATATCAAGGTACGGGCGTATGTAAACTTCAAAGCATTACGTACCTCGATTGTTTGATGCATGAACTGTTGCTCACCTTCTGGCATGTAGGTCGTTATTCGAAATTGTTTGGCAAATGGAAGGAGGAGTACTGTTGAGCCTTAAAGATTACATTTTTTATCAGAGTATGTGACTATGATAAACTATGGTAATTCCGTAATGTCGTCACATAAAATGAAATCCTAACAATCTTCCCTCATGGGACGATATACGGAATTACTTACAATATTTTCCTAACAAATACATAATGATTAAGAACAAGAACTTCCACGAAGCTTCCAATGCTGATGATGTCTTTAGTGGCCTTTGATCTACTTGAAGGCACAACTTTCTTCATACACTTCTGGTCACCTCGAAGTTTCTGAATTAGCTGCATGTCTTGAAAAACTTCATTTTCCTGCACTTCTGGTCATGTCGAAGTTTTCTAGAATCTGCTTTTCATTTGACTTCAATTCTGCACTCCACTATGAATCATCTTTGTAGTACCTTGAAGGAGAAATATTGTACTAGGCACGAACTGAGTAACCCATACACTTCTGGTTAAGGAGAAGCTTCTGAATTAGCTTCCCCCTAATTCATGCCACATATTCTTTATTTAAAAACTTTCATAGCTTCCCCCCAAACGAGTAATCATCTCTTGAGCAGTTTCAAAGCTTTCTTTCAAGCTTAGAATAATTAAGTGCACAGCGGAATTAGTAGCAAACCACTTCAGATCTTGCTCCTTTGATAATAAGCTTAGTGGTTGACCGTTTGGGGAAACATTAACTGGATCAGCAACATATCTTCTCACGCTTGAATAATTCTTCTCGCATTTCTTCCCACTGGAAGCTCAAGTAATGCATACCAAAAGTATCAAGAGATCACTTCCCCCATGTAGTTGAAGAGATGCCACCAGTCTCATTACATGAAGCCCAAGCACCCGAAGTACACACTCTATCCCATTAATGAAGTCGAAATCGTAGCATCAAAATCAATTAAGACCCGAAAATGCACTTTTCTCCCTTCAGGAAATTGCAGATGAGAATTGCTACACCAAAGTCAACTAAGCCCCAAGTGTAAGCAATTTATCTCGTATGTAGTCGAAATGATAACACCCAGACAGTACCATAAAAAACAACTAGGTACCGGATGTAGTCGAAATGACAACACCAAAATAGTACCATAAAAATCAAGTACGTCTCGGATGAACACATTTAAATTGTTTCACCAAAGTCAACTAAGTCCCGAGTGAAAGCAATTTATCCCGTATGTAGTCAAAATGATAACACCAAGACAGTACCATAAAAACAGCTGAATACCAGATGTAGTCGAAGTGACAACACCAAAACAGTACCATAAAAAATTAAGTACCGGATGTAGTCGAAATGACAACACCAAAACAGTACCATAAAAATTAAGTATGTCTCGGATGAACACATTTCTTCGTGTATGATACTGACTAACTGGAGGACTCATCATACAATTGTGTACCTCTTTTTATCATCAAAAACTGTTTCTTACATCACTTCCCCCACGTAGTTGGAATAATACACCAAAGGCCACGAGATACAACACTGATTTTCTCTGCGGTTATGACTTTTGTCTTCTCGGAATGACCTTAAATAAGGAAAAGGTATGAAGTTCATCATGTGTACTCGTTGTGCGTTCAGATGTATGTCTCCTTCCCCCTTGCTGGTTTTGATACCTCAGAATCAGCAAAACATTATACGCACATGTACTTGAAATCTTGTGCGAAGAATAAAATTAGCACAAATGTATCCTGTGAGAATCAACTGCCGATCAAATCTCTACTCGTTAACTCTCTCTGACTATCTTTACCACCCTTGATGTTGGCTATTTGAAGTGACCACTGATGGAGTAAACCCGATATACCAAACTTGAAACTGAAGTAGAATTTCCCGTTCTTATGACTTAAGCTTGCACAAATGTTAGAAGAACGGTGTAGAGAATTTGTGCTCCAAGCAAATATCTAAGTACCCAATACTCCTCCCAAAGTATGAGACATTCATCACCTCTTGCGGTTATCCACATCGTCTTCTGCGTGTGACACTGAGTACTACAACGTAACTCCTTTAAGTGATAGTTATCTAGGTCTTCAACCATCCACCCCGACTTCTGGAAACTAGATAAACCAAGTCTTCAACTTAAATCTTAAGCTCGAGCAAGTTATCATTGAAAGTTATGCATCTAACTTATCATTGAAAGTCATGAAGGCGTGAAATCCAACTTCAATCACAAATAAGTGATACCCAATCAACTCCGTAGACACTTATAAAATTAATACAAATTCTAGCCATTAAAATATAATTCCATGATTCTTTATAAAAATTGATCTCGGTCTCGTCACTAAAAAAAATATTGTCACTTTGTCATTTTAAATCCCGATTAACACCAATAATTAAATCTTAGTTCATAATACATAAACTAAGAAAATTTAGCTCAAAATGGCCTTATGCCCAGTCTCTTTGACTTTACCCAACAAAATGTTGTTTTATTGCCCGGCCCAATCCATTAACACACGCCTAAAATATGTAAACCATAAACAGTTCGACTCATTAAATCATAACTTAGCCCATCTTGTCACAATTCGACCTGCAATCTAACCCAAATATTTGGCCCAAATATTTGTACACAAAGCTCGTCCAATCACTAGAACACGGTCTATTATCAATTGCTAATTTAATGAGCCCATCGTGATTGTTAGAACCCGGGTACTATAAACCCACCAGCCCAATAGAAATTTAGGTTATATATAATGTACTTAATCCCTAAAATTACTCACATAACAAATCCCTAACCCTAATCATATATACACCCGCCACCACCATCTCCTTATCTCGTAACAGGAGCAGATCAATGAAATCAACCTATCTCTCTAAATGAAGAACACAGCCACACAACAATCCAACCTTTCTTGATTTATCTTGATCAAAAATCTTTTGATCTCATTACTTCACAACGCAGTCTTCTTTCAAGAACATATCTCAAGAACATATACTCAGTCACCATAATTCGTGCCTTCCATACCTTTTGAGCTTAATAAGCATCACTTTATTTATTATCTTGCAACCTACGAAGATCTCCAGTAAGACAAAGCTTCAAGATATTTCAACTAAAAGTCTCGGGTAGGTGTTTTCTTTTCGATTTCTGAGTCAATCGAAACAAAGATTAGATAATAACAAATCTGTTATTATACTATCTTTAATTTCGAAAATTAACGAAGGTTATAGCCTTCCATAGATCAGTGATGAAATTTAATTCGAGTATTTTTGATCTAATAAGGTCTTGAAATTATTTTTAAACTCGAAATAAATCCTGAGATCAATAAAGTTATTTCGATTTGAGTCTTGTTGATGATTGATAGAGAAGGGTGAGATTAAATGTGACGATGGGTTGTTTAGGATTAGTGGAGTTGGATTTGTTGGCTGATGAGGTTGATTGTTGTGACGATAGGATCTAGGTTTAGTTTGTTGTGGATTTGTTGGATTGTACAAAGTGTGACGATGGGATAGATAGGATTATAAATTGTGGATTTGATTTGGTTGAAAGTAGAGGCTGTTGTTGTCGATGTTGTTATTGTGGTTTTGGGTCGAGTCTGTCTTCTCCTCCTACATTTCTGTCTGTTGACTTTCAGACTCAGTATTGATTGACTCGGTTGTGACCGGTTTGACCTGACTCAGTGAGTCAGCCTGGGTCAACTCGGTAAATACCGAGTTGACTCGGTTTGGGTTGAGTTTTTAACAAATCGCAACCAAGAATCAATTTGGTCAACGTTTTGTTTAGATTTGGCATAGTTATTTGTCTTCATTGTACCTGTACACCAATTCGCAATGGCCAAAACGCAACACCCAAAATGCAGGAAGTACGCGTCACTATCAAAACGCAGCACCCAAAACGCAACACCCAAAACGCAACACCCAAAACGCAACACGCAATTAACAAGACGCAACACCCAAAACGCAGGAAGTACGAGTCACTATCAAGCTAGTACACATGTCGTTTTCTCTAGGTTTGTCTCTATTCCAAAAGTGGTAAGAACAAACCACTAATCTTGGCTGAACACAAATCGCAACCAAGAAATTTATAAAAAATGAGCTCGAAAATTATCTTTTAAGTACATAAAAAACAGATCTGAAGTAGTTAATGACACAGAAACATATAACAACAAACACATCATTTTCGTGGCTTTTACACAGGAAAAACACACGAAAAAAATAACCCATAAACGAACCAGATATGAAAATTAAACCAGGACATGAACAGTAAATGAATACTTGATAAACAATGTATGAACAGTGTATCAACAGTAACCGGACAAAAAACTTAATGATAAAAATGACAAGACCAACCGGACCATAAATCGTAACCTCGACCCAAGAACGCAACCAAGGCTTTGATACCAATTGTTAGACTAAATAATTATAGATCCGGTGGTCATGGTGAATCCAACCAAGTAAAGCTAGTCATGTTTGTAGAGAGAGAGAGAGAAAGAGTAGAGGGAGAGAGTAAACAAAAGCACACTTCTCTAGAAAGAGAAAATGCGTGTGTGATAAATGAAATGAAAAGTTTAACAGTCTCACCCCTCCATGGAAGCCTTGGAGGGGTGTATATAGTCCATACACTACTAAACTATGCAAACTTGCCTAATCTAGTCCCTGCGTATGTGACTACGATAAACTATGGTAATTCCGTAATGTCGTCACATAAAATGAAATCCTAACACAACTTTTCCCACTTATTCTTGGTTTTAATTATAATCATAAACCTTTGATTTTTAAAGGAAACCAAGTCTTAATCAAACCTTGTTTCATGAATGCTTTTCTTGCATGGATGTTTATATAATCATCACCTAAATGATCTAGAATGGCTAAGAGAGTCAAAACACTAAGATTGTTGGTGCTTGTGGCTTGTTCGAACAAAAAAGAGAAGGAAAAGGGGTGCGAAACAAATGGTGCGAGGTTCTTGGTTACTCTAAACCTCCATTATAGATGTATGATTATCAAGATCAAAACTAGAAAAAGGGTGAGAGTGTATGGGTTTGTGGTGTTCGATGGGTGCAAAAGAGAAAGAAGGAAGCAAGAAACAACTCCCACTTTGTTCCTAGCTTGCTCTAAATCACCCTTGGGTTATGATTGAATAGGCAAGATGATCAAGAAAAAATGTTTTTCTTGTTGTTCTTGTTGTTGCCGTTCGAATAGAGCAAGAAAGAAGAGAGGTGAGCCAAATTTTACTATGTGTTTTGACTTGTAAAAATGTGTGGGTTTATTATCTTTGGAAGCAACCAAATGTGGGAAACATAAAGCAATGATTGTGCTTACATTGAAAATCAAAAGGAGGTTGTGTGTTGGGGTTGTTCTAGCCATCGGCTAGAGGGTATAGAGGGAGGGTTATCATAATTTTTTTTTGAATTTTAATTGCTTGCATTTTCTCACTATTTACTTTTAATTCAATGTATAATTTAGACACAAAAATAAAAGTAGACTATAAAACGCGAGCTTTGGCCAAAGACAAGGAACGAAGACGAAGAAGTTCACAAAATAAAAATTTACGATTAAGAAAATAATAACGGGGCGCGTCGTAGATTCTTACGATGCACCAAAACGATTAACGAACGCGTGTTCGAACTGTGACTCGCGGAACATCAAAATAAATATTTTAAATTTCTGTTCGTATTAAAATACGAAATAATTATTTACGACAAATAAAATTTTTAAATGTCAACGTTCGCTCACACGAATTTATAAAATAATAATTATGGCGTCGAATTCGCGATCGTCATATGCGTCGTGAAACTCGGGTTGTTACATTCCACCCACCTTAAGGGATCTCCGTCCTCGGTGCTCGTCCTTTCCTACTTGCCTTATCGTTCGTTCGCGGCATGACGGTTTCTCGTCATCGCGCAGACTCCTACGTCCTTTCAAAATAAATGTGTGATACAATACTCGCTCCGACTATTTCGGATGGAAAGTCAACAAAACAAACGGTAAATTATACCCATGAAATCAAAACAAAATCATAGTAGCTCTTATCAAATGAGGCAAAAATAAGTTGCGAAAATGTATTCGACAAAACCAAATCACGTCGTTCTAACTTTATAGTCGCGTTCTTTATAAGGAACAATATACGTCATGGAATATATCCGATTAAAATAATTATTACGTCGTTAATTAAAATCAAGGTATATGTCGCACTCAAATACGGAATTATACCAATATTCAAAACCGAGAATATACTTTATTGCCAAAAATCCAAAACATACGTTGATAACTAAAACCAAGATAGACGTCAACGGACTAGACCGTCAATTAATCAAATTACGATTATTTAGATTATATCATTATCCAAATCAAAACACTCATTATTATTCAAAACTAAAATACACATGTCGCCCTTCCGGTCTCATTTAATAATGCCTCACTCGTTGCGAAAATAATCCAAAACACATTAGATCTCCTAATTATCTTACGATATTGTTACACTATGGCCCACATAATCACATAGAAGACCTATTGTACGCTCTCCAGCTTTTTAATGTGATGACTCGATGACTTAGGCCTTCATACAAAGGCATTCATCCGCCCGCTTTTCATCCAAGCATTGGCGATATTATCACATATCGGGATATCGCTTTCATTTGGAAGCTTTGGGCATAATTATTTTTCTAACACTTAGGTTTTATACCCCTACGGTCACATTTTCATCATCGTACCGAGCTTGTCACAAAGTCAAGCCACCTCGACGATAATTCCAACATAGACACGGCTAATTCTAATTAGTCTACACTCACTCTCATGGGTACTTCAAGCCACAATCGTCAGCAAGACTTTCGGCGATGTCCACCCACCTTATTACATCCTAAATTCTTACTTGGGCGATTACACTCATTCGCTTTCATCCTAAACCGCATCACTGGCCACGAAAAAGTGACATGAACGCTTACTACTATTTACAGCACATAACACATAAAGCACATATTCCACATAATTTGGTGGCGACAATCCCGCTACAACACGTAATGTCAAATGACAAATCAAAATTAATTAAGAAAACAATAAGTATCATGGACTTATTGCTCGTTCGACGAAAATCAAAAATTTCAACGTTTCTTCGTGGCGACTAGCATCGTTGGCTTGGTCCCATCTCATCGCGTAGCATCATTGATGAATCAAATCATCAAGTCGAAATACTCACACTCCTAATTCAATACCGCTCGACTTAAGACGTTGGCTATTTTGGTTGTTCTTCCAGTAATAGAAACGGACGTTGCCATTTAGCTAGAATCTCAATCAATCTGCCACTCTTTACACCCTTGGGTCGCCACATCCTAGAGTAAGGGCCACTACACTTAACGTGGTCAAAGTATCGTTTTGGGTTTCATTGAATCCTTGACTCATCAGGTTTATACTACGACTTATACTACCATACATCATTTCGGGGAAAGATGGTCTTCTTCACCGGCCATCAGTTGATACATTTAAGGCGTCATACATCTAATGTAGGAGAGGTCTTCTCCATTTCTCACTTTCAACCTCGGGACTAACCATCTCAGCTTCCACCCACCTTAGGAATCTTTACATCTCCAAGAAGATTCCTTCTCAGTATCGATATCAGGTTTACGCCCTTGATAGCTCAAATCTATCATTGCTTACTAGCACACCGAGTATACTTGGTCTTGACACGTCTTCATAACAATCACTACTCCTAGATACTACGAACTAAAAATTACTTCTTTCTAGACACACTCGTTCCGAACAATACCGTAGGTATTTCCGCTTCGGAACGACTCGGTCGTAATGACTCGCATGAGACTCTCTCCATGCAGTCGATAAGAGTAGGGTCACTTGCATAAGTATCCGTAATTGGGTAAAAATATTTTTCTTTTTCCGGAAGCTTGACCTAAACATTTATCTTGATTACCAAGTGTTTAGGGGTGACGATTTATCCGACATAGCGTAGTTCTTCCTAAATTATGCATAGTTGATCAGGTTATGCATAATTGAGGACCAAACGACATCATGTCCTTTTTCGTCAAAACGTTTCTTTTCCATACGCTACACGCGTAAATAATTTTCAAGAAAATTTTCAAAGAGTAAAAAAAATCAAATTATTTCAAAAAGAGAAAAGAAGATAGCACAATTTCATCTTCAATTCTTATTATTTATGAAAGGAAACATATATACATATTATATATATATATATACATATTATATATATATATATTTACAGAAGATTTGTTTGACACCATAGGGTCAGTTTATGAAATTTTGAAAACACATTTTTCCATGGTTTACACAAACAATTTATACAACATAGTCAATATGATTCGCGCAACGACATTCGTTCAACACACAAATTCGTTATTTGAACTCACAGTTTTAAAATCATCAAGTCACAAAACATCATTGAATACAGTTTGGTCAACAGTCATAGCAAGTTTCAAAAATAATACCCACTCATGGACTATGCAAGATAATATCGTACACGTATGAAAGATCCACCAAACGGAATCGTTCCAGGCTCGAAATTAGGTCAGTCTAATAGCAAGACTAACCAATATACCTATCAACATCCACAATCCTACAACTCAGAATCAAAAGAAAATCCTAGTTCCATAACCATAATAATACCAATGCCGGAGGTAGTACAAGTACAACCAAAATCCCCCAAGAGTTACAATATCTTCAGTTCCAAGACCGATACATCCAATCATAATGAGTCCAAGTCTCTAATACAAGAATCCTAACATATTCGAATGGTTGCGGTGTTTACAAAAACCAAAATACACCCGGCAGCATGACCTCACTAACTGACACTAGCAGTTTAGTAGCTATACAAGTGGTCATCATCTAAATCAAAAATCAAAAGGGAATATAAGTAGGACTACTGGGGTCCTGGTGGTCTTCTCTCTAAGGCTGCAATTCGTCTCTCCAATCCCAAAATGCACCGCATCAGGGTGCTCTCCTTGCTGCTCATCTCAGTAACAGTAGTCTACAGCTGTTGGATATGCGTGTCTCTCTGCTGCACATCTACCTACAAGGCCTGAACCTGCTGAGTCAATCCTGTAACCGTCTCGTCTCTTTGGGTAGAAGTTTGCTGACCCAACTCGGCCTGAACACCAACCTGCTCTACTCTATCCACAGCCTGAATCATCTGGGACGCCATCACCTGCATTTGCCCCTCAACAACAAGGACTCTCGGACCAATCTCTCCAATGGTAACACCAGCTGCTATCTCTGCATCACTCCCTTGAATAACCCTCTGCACTAATTGCCCATGCTCGTACTCTAGTTTATCCAGGCGGGTACTCAAATCCTCGATCATACATGGAGGTACAGGAAGTCCTGGGGCTACCTGAGGAAAAGATGGTCCCTCAGCAACCGCAGTAGATGGACCTCCTACCTCGTAGACGCTAGGCAGTGGCACTACTAGCAGTGGAGGTGGTGTGGTAGGAGCCATCAGCCAGTTGTCATTTACCTCCCAGACCTCCTCCTCACCAAACCCATCTAAGGCGTCATCCTCCAAGTCATCATCACCAAACAGCACAACCAAGTCCTCTTCCATGTCCATCATTGGAGCATCCATCTGCCCCTCTACTACATCAACTACGGGAGCGATCACCTGCTCCTCCTCCGCCTCAACTACTGGCTCAGCGACCTCCTCAACGGCAGGCACAACCATCTGCTCGGCAATCTCATCAACCGCAAGAACGACCATCTGCTCGTCCACCATAGCCTCGAGCTCTCAAGTAAGTAATCATCCGCCGCCAGCCACCCATTGTTGTTATTCGGGTTACCAACATACCCAGGTAACGGTGCAGGTGCAAAGAAATCGTATGCAGGATGTGGCTCATCCATCGGGAAATCAAATACGTGATCGGGTGACAACGGTTCGCCCATGATACTACAAAAGAAAAGAAATACTTATATTAGTAGCCATCGTACATATTTTTAATCATATGCAAAAATTTATACTCATCACATACTAGGATGGTTTTATAATATTGCATCAAATGCATAAAGAAGATTTTTTTTAGTTTTTCGCGAGATGCGAATATCAAATTACGTGTATATAACCATACATCACGGAATAGATGTCGTATGTATACATACTTACATAATTATTACTTATATCAAGCGTATCCCACTTGTTACGTATATAATATGCAATCAAATATACCACATAAGGCTTCTAAGGATCGGAAACGAT
>BQNB010144007.1:0-16915 GCA_026074375.1 Tanacetum coccineum | reverse complement strand
TGGCCGGCCATGGTTAGCTTATGGGCTTTCCATGGGCCTTTTGGCCCTATTAGATTACTAAACATTACATTTGACTAACTACGGGCTTTGACTAACTATTATTAGAAGTGACTAATACTTTTCGTATTTCTAACAATGTGCACGCCAAACTAATGCCACCACGCCAAAAGTGTTTTTTTGTTTTTTGTTTTTTTTTTAATTGAGTATGATGGGTTATAAAAAGGGTGTTTTGGCTTGAATTATAAGTGAGGGTATTTTGGTGCGTGAATGTAAAAAAATAAATGCTGAAATGGCATTGATATGGTTCAACGGGTGACACTGGATACTTTTTCATTACTTTTCTTGGATCAAAAAACCTGACAACATAAACCTTGTCTGGATTCGCTCGTCATGTTTGACTGTGACCACACTTTGGCATTTTTCATTACTTTGATTATATTTCATGTGCCCTCATGCATTGCACATTTCATTTACATACAAAAATTTCTACTAGTTGCTTCCTTCACTCACATGAGCAAAATACAACATATTTTGAGGATTAGTACAAAATGAAATAATTACAAGACAATACTTGTATACATATATAAAAGAAACTCAATGTAGTTAGGCTAAATAATCAAACTGGTACAACAAATATACAAACAAAAACTTGTAGTGGTTTCTTGTTTTGGGATAGACTGCCACTTTTTAGCTTACACCGAGTATTGTCAATTGTCGAGGTTTCGATAAGTCTTTATTGTCAACATTTAGAAAGAGCAACCTCTGTATAGCTTGAATTCACCCTACACCAGAAAATTGCATGGCTGGCATCAATGTTTATTTCCATGTCTAAGTAGTTTGCAAAGCTCGAGACAATATCCAATAAGCGTAAAACCTAGCCAAAACTGTACCAATCCAGTATGAATATGATGGAATTCTGTTCCAATTATAGCAAAGAAACTGGTTCTCGGTAGGTGTTGGTATGTAACAGTTCGGTCTTGTCCAAACTGGAACTTTTTCCCTTTCGTTCTAATTAATAAAATAACGCAAATGTAAAGTAAAATAATGCAAATGGAAAGTTTTTTTTTTTTTTGAACGGCACATGCAAATGGAAAGTTTGGTTTTAATCACCCGCTCAAAGTCCGAGTCTGGGTATGGTTGGGACCAAAAAGTTTCAAAGCAAGCACCCTACTGATACCGAACAGACGCTATATGCTTCAGTTTCCGCTTCCCATATTCTTAAGTTTTGGCTTTGGTTTCGTCAAGTTGTATCATTGAATAGCAGAATAAAAAGACAAAGGAAAAGGAAACAAAACTAGATAGTCTGCAAATGGGACCATATTGGATGTTAAAGCAGCAGGTGCAGCAAGCCCCTAATAAATTTAACAAAATTAGTGAGATTTTGACTTTAAAATATAAATTCGATTTGCTAAATTAAAAGGGTTGTTATAACATTGAAGATAACATTTACTATTGCTTTTTAGTTGTTGGTAGAGATGAGGGCAAGCTGGATGCTTTCTTCTTAACAAATGTTTTAGTTCTGCTCTCAGATTCATCATCTTCATCGCTAGTCACATCATCTTTTGGATTTAGGCGAGACTCTTCCTCAATTTTAGAATATTTTTGCTTTCCAGCATCTACCTGTGCTCGTAGTTTTCTTTCAACAGGATCATTCGACAATCCAACTTTGGGTTGGCGGGGAACCACCGCACCTATTCCAAGCCTGTATAGTATGGAAGAAATAAAAGAAATGTTTACCAGGCTTATGATCCTTTTTACCATAATGAAAAGAGTAGGGTTGGATCAGTTGGAAAACCCCCTCCCTCTGAGACAGAGGTCAAGGGTTCGATACTCACCCCCTGCAAGGCTGGAGGTCCTCTCAAAGCAGCCTCTCTACCTTCGGGTAGGGGTAAGGTTGTCTACATCTCACCTCCTCCATTACCCCGTGGAAGACGGGATTGGATACCGTTGATTTTTTTTTTACCATAATGAAATCAGCAAGAACTTGACCAAAATCTTATGCCTTATGTGGCAACATCTTTGTTTTGTTAGTTTTGTGTTGATGTTTTTCATAGAAAACAAACGAGAAAGGGTGTTTCACAGACGTTTATGTTTCATACAGCCAAAATGTTTGTGTTAATGTTTTGCATTATAGGCCTTCTTCATCGCTAGTGTTATATTGTTTATAATAAAGTGAAGTAAATTTCAGCTCTTATGAAATTTTAGCCAAGCTTGTAAGTCCAGATTTTCAGTAAAAGGGGTCAAAATCGCCACCTCTTCAAAATTTGTTTCATACATATATGTTCATGAAATACCTTTTGTGTTATAGAAAGAAAGATAGAAATTCAGCTACCGTGTGTCAGTACTAACCTGGGAGGTCGAGCCTCTAAAACAACTCGAGTGGATTTGTCATCAGTGGTTTTAGTCATGTTGCTAACCCATTTTTCAGCCTGCACAAGAAAGTAATGTGAAACATTTTGAGGATATCCGTACAGAATGGCAGTAAACAATGCATTTGGTGTAGCCCATACTAAAGTTCTTTCAAACATGATAATCATATCTTACATCATGGGCGCCTCACAAAGAGAAATTTTTATAAATACATTCTTAACAATCCATGAATTCACTTGATTTTGTACTTGTATTATACAAGCCAACATATGCGCAATTACGTGCCAGGAAATAACACAGCTAAAGTTGACTAAATTTTTTTTTTGGATGTTTCATGAATTAGTAGAAATGTGACAAAAGAGTGGTGAAGGTTGTATGAAAAGCTTCTCTCATGGTTAGAGCTTGTAAGATGGCCGATTGACAATGATTTAAAACTTAAAAAATGTGTTGGTCCATAAGGGCTCGTTATTTAGTATGGTCCTCTCAGGTTCATCCACAACCACTTATTTGTCCATTTTAAATCTATACTATATATAAAGCACGGATGTGTTTTCTTGAAACTTGAAAAACTTGAAAAACGTAAAAATGGTAACAACATCCATTACTAAATTAATAGTTTAAGGGGCTGTTTGATAAAATAAATTGATTTAGCGGGTGAATGATTTTACTTGCTGAATGATTCAAAAGCTCTATATGATTTGGGTTTGATCGTTTGATAGTTGGTCTGAACCGACATTCTGAATGACTAATATTACGATTTTAATCTTTGACATAGAAAATTATTTTTTTATAATTTTTTTATATAGATATAATAGTATTTTCCTTTCACTTAAAAATAGAAGAACCAAAATATTTGAGATATATAAGAACCAACATAAGTTAAAAAGGGTATATGCATCAATACATATGTAAATCATTAGAGATCAGTACCGATTTTGTCCTCTATGTGTCAGCCACTCAATAATGAAAATTATGTACTTAAAAAAGAGGAACATAACAATATAAAATGAATAAATAAAGAGAAAAACATAATAATATAATAACTTATAAAAAGATACATGAAGAACTGAATGGTTTAGGCCTTAGGGACACTGTTTGGTGGAATCGGTCAGTGCCATTTCACTCATTCAGAGGTGGCATTATTTCCCAGTCAAACACACTGTGTTCTGCTCGTTTCAGCACTCAGTGCTGGCCCATCCCATTAAGCGGCAATCAAACACCCCCTAAATATTGTTCAATCCTCAAATCCTCACAAACTTTTATCATTTTTCGTTTATAACTCATAGACTTTTTTCCTCGCAATGACTACAAAATAAACCCGTAAGTGTTGCATTAAGGGTCACACCAAAACCACAAGTTCGCATGTATAATTATTTGCCGCTATACACCGTCGCTTTGCGCGGGTATTCGTCTAGTAATATATAATTGATGTTTCAGTTATAATTATATTATTATAATGATATTAATAGTCTAAATAGTTGAGAGAATATGTAGGTTGTAAGCATTAAAAAAAGACTGAGCAACTTTCAGTCCTTTTGACCCCATTCCCGTTGACCCAAAAAACAGAACATTATTGATCTGTTTGACTACTTTGAAATAAAACACAACCCAAAAGAACCCTTTAAAGGTAAAGCTCCTTAAAAACACATATCATAATTTTACATTATACACAACAACAACAATACCCAATCCCGCCGGAGCGAGGTATGGGGAAAAAAGATCGTTAGGCCACGCTTTCACGGTTCGTATATTTTACATTATACACAATAAACAAATAACTCCACAAACCTGAGAGAAACAAGTAGAGTTTTATCAAATGGTTCTGTTAAGGGGCCTTTATTGAGTAACTGCGGCTCTTTCAAAACTACTTAAAGACGCACATGATTTGTTTATGCGTATCTAACAGACTTGCCTTTCAAAGTTCGAGGTTATCAGGGCAATACAAATTTAATTCAGATATCAAATCAATATAATATTATGTTTTTGCATGGGTACATAACAGGGAAATAGCTAAGAGCATACCAGTTTAAAGGCTGAATTCAACTTCACCAACTCAGGATGGTGATTTTTCTTGGACAAATCCTGTGTGCTCATTGCAATTAATCAGCCTAAGCAATAAAAGTCACAAAATCACGAGTTTGAATATGCTCAAAAGACAAATGATAGAACTTTAGTTGCATGTTGCTATATTAGGCTATCAGTTCAAGTAAGCAGAAGTCATGAACTATAATTTGATAACCATCCAGATAGTTTTCTGGATACCGTCATATTCTCTTACTAATCTTATCTGTGTTAAGATATATATAGAATAAATGGATGTAACAAAAAATCATGAGAAACTCATTTTAAGCCTACTGTGCAAATCAATTGCCAAATATCATAGTGGCAAATGTGAGGAACCTGATACGAACCGGATCGATAATAGAATTGATAGAAGAAAATAAACAAGATAAATGGTTTATGTTAATGGAATAAACTGACCCCCCGATAATTTATATTAATGAGATAAACCGACCCTCAATTGATTAACAAATCAATACTTAATATTCATTCAACATAATAAATATACAACCCTAATGCCCTATTTATAATAAAAGTTGCCCTATACTTAACTTGGTCCATAAGATAATGCAATAAAAAGAAACTAAATAAACTAATTAATTAATAATAATATGCAGGATCATATCCAATTGATACGAACCGGATCGATTAAGAGCTAATAGAACAATAAAGATAGAATAATCGACGTTCCAGAGGTCGAATAAGCTCTCCTAATAAAGATAAGAAATAACTAAACCATTAATAATATTCAACATTCAACATAATAAGAATACAAGCCCTATTTATAATAAAAGTTGCCCTATACTTAACTTGGTCCATAAGATAATGCAATAAAAGAAAACTAAATAAACTAATTAATTAATAATAATATGCAGGATCATATCAATACTCCCGCCCCCAAAAAACCTTGTCCTCAAGGTGTTGCTCCAAAATCTTTCCGGGATACCATGTTTTGACTTGTAGTTCTCCCTCTTGTGGGTCATAATCAAACATCAAAAAGTGTTGGCATGGCTGTTCATAATTTGCTAATCTATTGTCACAATTCAGCCCGCCATCTATAGCTTTAGTTTGCCCAACCTCAATCACAACACGAGACTTTGATTTCGTCCACACGAAAGGCTCTTTCCTTTTATTTCTCTTTCTATTGGCAGCACAATGTCGGAGACCCAAATGAGACCCCTTACTCTTATTCAAGGCACAACCAAACCACTCTTTACCGACTCCTTTTTTCGTAGTCTTTTTGTTTGGATTAGATAAATCATCAAAACGTGGAGAATTTTGAATCGGTTTTGCGGGTACCGTGGCTGTTACTGCGGGTACCTTGGTTGTCACTGGTTGAGGCGTTTTAACAGACGATATGGGATTCGAATGAAAGATTGAATTAGATTTATCACCTCTTCAATCTTTTGATTCTATTCTTCACGCCTCTTATCCTCTTCAATCTGTTGAATCCATTCTTCACGCCTCTTATCCTTTTCGTAAGCTCTAATAGCCATTTGTTCCCGTCTCTCAGCAAGTTTTTCTTTGATCTCCCACATGTCCATCTCCATACTTTGCTGCACAATTATCATCCTTAGTTCAGATATCACCGTCTCGTTATGGACCTTTTTGTAAGCCTCCATACTTGCTCGATGCTCTTCCATTATAGCCCGCTGTAAGTGAGACATTGATAAAATTTTGCCGTTCAAAATTTCTTTTCTAGCTCCTTGCTAGTTTATAAAATTTTGCCGTTAAAAAAAAAGATAATTTTTTGGTGGTGAAAAGTGATTCAGATGAACAAGAATTTCTGGATGTGAATAGTGATTCGGATGAATAGTGTTCTTGTGAACCGTAAACATTTTTTTAAACCCTAGAATTGAAACAGCTCTGATACCAATTTGATAGACACCAAATTGATAACAATAAAAATAAGCAACCGAAGTCACTAAATAGTTGACCAAGAAAATATAATAAAGGAAACCAAATAAACTAATTAATTAATAATATAATTATGATAAATTATATTAATGCAGGATCTTATTCAGTTGCACCCTCTTTAATTATGCCGCAACAAAAGATGATCTAACATCTGTTAAGAAAACAGACTCTACAACACTTATGATTACATTTGTGGTTTTATTCATTAATATCCTAAAGGTAATTGCTTCCAAATTCTCGTACTAACTTTAAATGGTAACTTTTTTCCAATCTCGATGTCCATGTTGATGTCTTTCACCTGCATAAGAAAATGAAATCCTTACATACAAATTAATCATAAAACTTTTGGATTGTCATTTTTAGACCTGAAAGTAATTAATGCGATGATCAAAAAGGGAGTAACAAAATGTAGCAAATTTACATAACATCAAAACACAATAATAATTAACTTAACACCAAAAAATGTAAATTGATAAACAATAATTTTGAAAGTATATCACCTTAGAGACCTCATTCAACTTTGAAACCGAGATTCAGAGTGCCATCTTGCGTCCGTGTTAAATATCATATATGGAAGATCACATACCATATTTTCAATTAGCTACTGACAAAAGAAAACATCAAGAGTAGAGAAGACCGAAATCAAACATTAAAAGAATTAAAAAGCACACATAAGTGTGTGGCTTTTGTGCAGGCTTGCAGCTTACTTCATAATTCTCAAGTAAAAAAATAGTTCGTTAAAAAATTACATGTCTCAAAAGTTATAAAATACACACCTTCAATAACTTTTCGAGTCCGCATTGTTTGGCCGTGCCAATGTGCCCATGCGATTAGAATCATTTCCATAAACTAAAAAGTATATATGTTATTAACATGACAAACCTGGTTGACTCAATATACTTGATTATTTTTCTATACGGAATTCTTCAAACATATTGCACTACTAAGTAACCTAAAGGGAAAACATCGGCAATTACCATAAACCTGTGCCCAAACAATAGATCGGGGGGTTGGGGGGGGGGGGGGGGGTGGGGGGGGGAGGTGGGGGGGGAGGGGGGGGGGCGACGACTCTCTCTTCTCTCTCCGCCAAATCTCCTTGACATGATTCATATAGGTCGTTTCAAATAAAAAAACCGAAAAGATTAACAAAAAGAGATTGTAGATTTAATTTTAAATAAAATTGAATCAAATTTAAAATCAAACAAACC
Source organism: Tanacetum coccineum (assembly GCA_026074375.1). Taxonomy (NCBI): domain Eukaryota; kingdom Viridiplantae; phylum Streptophyta; class Magnoliopsida; order Asterales; family Asteraceae; genus Tanacetum; species Tanacetum coccineum. The sequence continues at coordinate 9,359 of BQNB010144007.1, read as the reverse complement.
TGGATAAGGATTGTAGATCCATTGTATGGTGTTGAGTTAGAAATCGTCGCCTTATAAAAAAACAAAATTAAGAATACATACCTAATTAGAATATACACAAAACATGAACATTGATTCAACAAACTAAAAATCATATTACGTATGAGCGTGATTTGGAAGAATGATTATGTCTCTGGTGTTATTAGTATTATGTTTTTGTTCCGAATTTTTAAATCCTTCTTCAATTGCTAGAAGCATAACACATGCATGTATAATCTCCACTCTACCATGTAAAGTTTTCTTATGTGGGTAAAGAACTTTACCATGTAAAGTTTTCACGTTGTTTTAATAAAGAAAAAGAATGAATAGTTTACACGCTGATTGTCTAAATTCTGATATCAAACACTATCATTTATGGTTTATATTTAAAACATTTGTTGTGGCAATGTACTATCTTCCATTTTAGTAATTAATGTCTATTTTTTTATTTTTTAAGTCTTTCTTTTTCCAAATTTGATCTTACAAATAATTTTGTTTGTTGTTAATTTATATTTGTATCAATAATATATGAATATATTGATTTTAAATGTAATTTCCATTGTATAATTTTCAGCAAAGTTTATATAACATAAACAAAAAAATTTAAGGTTAAAGTTGACAAAAAAGACTCATTTACAAGGGTTTGCTAACCATGAAACCGATGGGTTTGTGTTTATGCTTTCTATGATTGAAAAATCCAACGATTTAATTAACAAGAAAATATTCTATTATTTTGAACTTTTAAATTACAAATCATTAAATAGACATATAATATATGGAAAAAAATAGATTCATTAAAATGCTATTTTGCACAAAAGATGAGGCTTAAACGTGTTAAGCAAACCAATTTAACAAAAAACACAATCGGAACTTGATACAAAGTTTGTGATGACCAATATTTTTGTTGTAGAAGATACCCATTCTCTAAATATACTTGCTCTAGATAAATTTTGAATAGACTTTTTGTTTAAGATATTGACATATAGGTAACAAATAAATTTTCGATATATATAATCTTTGTCACGACATCTAATTTATCACTAACAGTGACAGTAATTTACTCCTATTGATTAAAGGCAAACCCATGATTATGTACATGGATTTAAAAAAATCAACCACGGCTCAAAACTCCAACGTACCAAAGTGGATGAGACACAAAGCTCTGACTCGGACCCGAACATGCGTACGACACACGAACGTGATTACCTCCAAATAAAACAATGGTTGATCGAAACAAACAAGAATGCGGTGGTGGGCTCAAACACGAATATGAACAGTACGGCAAAATATAATTCTGATCAAACCCATCCCAAACAAAAACGAAGGAAAACACCGCCTGTCGACCACCACGAACTGCCAGCGGGCCACGTCCATATACTCCCCACACACCACTCTCCACCAGCGTCCCCGACTCACCAAAAATAAGTGCTATATTAATATCCGTGGGTGACAAGCTACCCGACGCCACCTTATCTTATTTCGACTCAGACAACAATCTACAAACGACCATAATATCCGACCTAACAAAGTCCAAGAAAACAATCTTATTCGATGTCCCTGGTGCTTTCACTCCAACGTGTTCTCAAAAACATCTTCCAGGATTCGTGGAGAAATCTAGCTAGCTACAAATGACTTTTTGTGATGTTGAGTGATGGAATTATGGAAATGGTGATTTCAAGAACGTGTGATGTGCATATATATTTACTTTCTCGTAACTGATCTTCACGAAAATAGGGGATATGGAGATCGTGTTGGATTATGACCATATATGAATTAATATATGTCCGAAAATATTTTCGAGCCTAAGGGACGCGCTACGAATTTATATGTTAGAATGACGATAAATATATATTAAATATATAACAATACGATAAAAAGTTAAACGCGAGTATTAAAATAAATAATTAAGCGTTTAATGGTTGAATGAGGGACAAATTATTATTAAACCCAAAGACAAAAGGGTTGGTTAGCCTTTTCCTTTTTTTTTTTCCCTAATTCCAGGTTGTTACTAGAATCCTAATAGTATTAGGAGTTTATTTATTCTAGTCTATAAATATGATTTAGTTTTTCAAATTAAAAAAAAAAAGACTTGAAAACAAATAACCTAAAAAATAAAGATCGACTATATTACTTCTTTATTGACCGGTACTTCAAAATTGATTGGGAATCTTTGTATTTAATCTCCGCATGATCAAAACAACCAAAGTGGACACCTTTTCTTTAAATAATTTTCGGATCATCAAACCATTATTTGTCGCTATTTGATTGATTTAAAAAACAAGAAGATCGTTTTGTTATACACTAACTAGTATAGCATAACCAATCTCGTTTTGCTAAAGAACGAATAGCTGTGTGGCAAGCTTAGAGAATCACACTTTTGATTCTAGTAGGGTATACGGCGTGTGTATTAATACACAAGCGTATAAAGAAGACGGTGTTTACGGTTACCTTTTAAAAGGTGTTATCGTTTCGTTGCTAAAAGTACATCTTTTCTATCTTGAGTAATTTATTGTGTTCTAACACGTAATAATTTATTACGCTTCGTACTCGTGATAATTTAATCTTGTTAATATAGCATTATAAAAAAACCCAACCTATCGATGATGTCATTATCAATCTACTATTAAACATATACAAACTGCAAAATACATCCTTTTGGTTTTCATGTTTCTCAGCGAGAAATTACAATCACCTGATCGAAACAATTAGCAGTTTTAGGCACGCACTCGTTATGCAAAACGTTTGCGAAATACATCCCTCGTCACTAAACTTCGTTAAATATTCCAGTTATTTTATTTTTTTTTTGGCCTCGCACTTTCAGGGGTATTTTCGTCCTTATTCTTTCCACAAGGATGTATTTCTTGAGAAACATGAAACCATAAGGATGATATTTTGTAGTTTACCTCGAGATTAAACTGATTTGGGAAACATGAAATAGGACGTAAATACACCTGAATGGGGCCACAAAAAAACTGGATATATTAACGAAGTTATTTTGTGACGAGGAATGTATTTCCGCCAAACGTTTGCCTAACGATGGTGTAAACTGCTAATAGTTACGCGATTAGGGATATCTTAACGTGATAAACATGAAACCACAATGATGTATTGCAGTTTACTCTTAGGGTAGTTATACCCGTTATGAGAACGAATACTGATAAGTGATTTGTTTTTAAAAAAAAAAAAAAAAAAAAAAAACCTTTACAACACTCTCACTATGAACACATGATGATCATTGACAACCTTCGTGTGATGCGGTAGCATGAGTTTATTCACCCTTGAACATCATTGGATTAACGTGTCATGTGAAATTCAATGCCTCTTCAATCTTCACCGAACGACATAATGCTTGATTGTATGTCTCCACATATTACCCTTGAATCTATCTTAATACCCATCCTTAGTGGCAGATCTAGAAATTAAAGTTAAGGGTATGCACCATTTATATATAGTTAATATAAATTCGGTTTTTCGGGCTAAATTTTTCGGGTCAGGGTTTTTTGTAACAATATTAAAATTATGCACGATTGTTCATTTTTCCGATCCCACTTACTACAGATGATTTGGTTTATCAAGTTCGGGTTGTACGAGATTAAATTTGTTATTCAAATTCGACTATGACAATTAAAACTGGTTCGGTTTTGGTATTTAAAAAAAGTAAACTCATCTATTATTTTGTAACATAGTCAACTCTTATGTTCTAATAATTGTGATCGACAAACACAAATGAGTAAACAACAAGCCTTTTATAAAAAGGCAAATGATAAAAAGTCGATAAAGTTATGGTCTTTTTTTAATCAAGGTAGTCTACTTTTTTTCTTGCACAAAAAGACAGTCTAACTTTTTTTCTAACCGATTTGGATTTTTTCTCAATATCCGTTACCACACTAACTTCCATTTCATTATATCCCAAAAATTTGTGTTAATTAAAAATTAAAATACCCAAATTGACAATTATTCAAAAAGCTATACATAAAATCGTTTCCACCTAATATACAGCCTACATAAATTTTATCTATGCAACAAATCATAGGCTATTAAATTTTATACATAAAATCGTATGCTCAAAAAGAATTCATTATGGTAAATTTGTAGCTGAGGCCAAGTTCCGAGCTTCACCAATGACCAGTCCCTGAACTAAAAAAGAATTCATTATGGTAAATCGTATGCTATTTGCGATCTTAATCCTTTTCCCAACCATCTGTAACGACATCTACTATCATAATATTTAAGTTTTAACTTGTCAAAACATTTTTACAACACCTTAAACCCACGAATTAGTTTCGGACAGCAACCTATTTTATCGAAAACTCAGCCGAAAATGCCACAATCTTTCCCAAGAGCCTAATCTAACATGCCAAAAGTTCAATATAGACCCAATATTTGTCATAGACCCAATGAACCAATCCTAGCCACTCATTTTTTCATCAAAAAAAAAAAAAAACCCACTTTCCACCTCTTTTTTAAAAATTAAATATCTCACACACTGTTAATCGTTACGCAAAACAAAACATATCATCGCGACGAGAATTAAATTATCTTTCTATAGAGGGACGACACTATCTACTTTCGACGAACTTTTTTTATGATTTTATGAAGTCATACACGATTTTATGAAATCATATATGATTTAAGAAATCATATATGATTTTATGAAATCATATATGATTCGTTATACGAATCATATATGATTTTCGCAATTCGTGACTGAAACAAAATTGAAAAAAAGTTCGTCGGAATCACAAATCATATATGATTTTATGAAATCATATATGATTCGTTATACGAATCATATATGATTTTCGCAATTCGTGACTGAAACAAAATTTAATTGTGAACTGTTGAAAAAAAAATCAAAAAAAAGTTCTCAAATGTATATCGTGTCACCCGTTCTACTGAAAGATAAAAAAAAAATACTCATCGCGATGGTGTATTTTTTGTCGGTGTGACGATTAACCGTTTTTTGTAAGATATTTTTATTTCTAAAAAAAGGTGGACAAGTGGGTTTTTTTTTGATTAAAAAATAGTATGGTTGAGATTGCATTCATTGGTTCTATGACAAATTAATGGGTCTATGTTGCATCTTAACTCTTTGTGTTGGGTGTTTTTGGCAAAGCATTTTAGGTCAAAAAAAGCTTGTTGCAATCAAGCATTTAGTTATAAAATTACATTTATACCCTCAAATATATCATTTATAATTTCTTTAATCGGATTATATATTTTCTTTTTCGTAATTATACACTTTCTAACTTACACCTATGTTATTTGCTCGTGCTTAATGAGTGTTTATATGTTACAACAAGAAGGTTTAGAAGAATGCCCGGTGTTATCTATGTGTATACGAAGAAATAAGAAATAAAAAAGCGGGAGCACTATGAGAAAATGACGTCGTACCTGAGCTCAAATGACATTACTTATAATGCCCGTATCTTGGCGGGGAAGCCGTACTTGGATTGTGGTTGCAGCCATGGCGGGTGTTTGGTTTCGCATCTATGTTTGCATTTCTATTTTTAAATTCGATGATCTTTCCACTTTTTGATGACCCATGTTACGGTGGAATATATATTTCTAAACTCTGGTCATAAGCTGTGATTGTGTTTTACTTGGCCATGACGATCCTTTGACTATGTTGTCTTGCCGCGGGAAGTGGAAGGATGGCAAAGTGCGATAATTGCTTGTATAATGTTTTGTGTTATCAGACCCCGCTCTGCATCCAACCCTTATATAGCCCACAGCTGGAGGCCGAGAGCTATCCCCCACATCTCCACCAACTTTGTTTGGCGGTTTAGCGGCTACCTCTTTCCCTGCTTCATCAATTAGTAATGCCAATTCTATGGCTTGTCTCACTCCCACCAGATTTTGAGTACGGACAACAACCCGTAGATCCGTCTTTGGTCCCTTGATAAAAATTTCCTCCTGAACATCCTCCTGTAACCCTGGCAATTGAGCTAATTGAGCTTCCATCTTCTCAAACGTCGTGACATAATCTCGGGTCATCCCATTCTGGCTAATGGAAAAGAATTGCTCATGTAGGCTGCCCGCTTGGAAAGATTGAAAACGAATTAACATCCGGCTTTTAAGCTCTTCCCAAGTTCGAAAGGGTTCCTTAGTCGCACTCCATCGGGACCAAGACAAGGTTGGCCCTTCCAAGCACATCATCGCTGCTCTGAGACGTTCCCCAGTAGTAAACAACCCTTGAATGTCAAAGAATCTCTCAGCCTGGTACACCCAGTCATACACATCATCCCCATTAAACAAAGGCATCTTAAGTTTCCTTAGACGGTAATCCGTTCTAGAGCCCCATCCAGGGTCAGACCCGTGATTAGGCAAGGGTGTGGTCCGAATCGGCCCCGTAAATATCCCACCAGTACTTCCCAACGAAAAATCTGAAAAATTCTAAAACACACCTTCTGTACTCACCGGTGCCCTGTGATTCTGATGATTACTGTGCTCCCCTGTCGAGAACGGCCGACTGAAATCACCCGTTGGCCTTGTCGGGATCGGGTATCCCTGAGAATCAAAGCATAACCCGAAAAAACTCGTGTATGCAGCCAACGAAGGGGGTGGGTACTGCTGAAATATCAGCGGTTGGGTGAGAGTGTATGGTGGTGGCATGGTGGATGTGTAAACGGGTAACGATTGGGTGGGGTACGGTGGTGGAATGGTGGTTGCGCCTTGATAGGGCGACGGTGTAGTGGTGCTGGTCACTGCGGTGGTTGTCGGCTGTAGGATTTTCAGCACCCGCATGATCTCAGCGAATTGTTGATCAGATTCAACCTTATTTTTGTCCATCGTTTCCTGCAACAGACTCCTGTGTTGATTGGCGTCTGCCTGAATCACTGTCTGTTCCGCTTTGTACTGTTTGAAACTCGCTTCCAAATTGGTAATTTTTATCATCGTGAACCAGAATTCCCACAGGTAGCAGGATAAGAGATGTGATACCAATTGATACGAACCGAATCAATAATGAGGTATAAACGATTAATAAAGAACAAAGATAGAGTAATCGACGTTCGAGAGGTCGAATAAGCTCTCCCAATAAAGATACTAAATAACTAAACCATTCATATAATTCTCCATAATAAGAATACAACCCTAATGCCCTATTTATAATAGAAGTTGCCCCAGACTTAAATTGGTCCATAAGATAATGCAATAAAAAGAAACTAAATAAACTAATTAATTAATAATAATATGCAGGATCATATCAGACTCTAAGCAGCATAGGTCATATTATATGAAATCGAATATGACACATTTTATATGTGTCCTATTAGATTCGATTTTATAAGACATTTATATGGTTTGATCGTATAATGGAGAATTTTAGTATACATGTCGTATTAAATTAGATTTATGGGACACTTATTTACTTTGTTTTTATTATGAAAGAAACTTGATACGAAACTTGATATTTTAGTCTTATTATCACAATGTCTTATAAAATCGAATCTAATAGGACACCTAATGTATATGAGTTCTAACACATCTATTACTCCAAATTATTACGTAGATTTATACTAACGTTGTGTTTTTTTTTTGGGTAAGAGTTTTATCTCTGGTAAATTTATTACTCTAAAAAACTGTTAAGTACAAAAGATGTGGATGAATTTCACATCTCAGCCTAAAAAAGGCAAAAAATAACCGCACCTATTATGCTTCAGACCAAAACTATCATAAGAAAGACAAACAAAACTTATGAAAAACTACAATAAATACCTATCTAATTTGATCACAAAGATTAATATCAAAAGCATTAGCAAAAACCGATTTTTCGTAAATCCAAGAGAATCAAAATTTACATCATCATACGGATCATAACAAGGTTGGATCAGGTGGTTATCACCCTTGCTTTTAGAGACAGATGTCAAGGGTTCGATCCTCACTCATTGCAAGGCCATAGGTCCTTTTCTACCTTTAATAGAATCGGAAGCAGTCTCTCTACCTTAGGTAGGGGGTATGGTTGTCTACGTCTCAACATCCCCATACACCGTGAAAGACGGTATTGGGACCCATAACCCGTGAAAGACGGTATTGGGTGTTACCTTACCTTACCTTATGCGGATCATCTTTATATGTCTCTTTCCATTGTTCATATAGACTCAAATTTCCAACTCCAGTATCACTAGTAGAAGCTTTGTTGTTAACCAACTCGGCTAGCTCATTGGCCACAAAGGGTGACCTTGAGAAGGTTGTTACCATATGTGAGAGGTCTCAAGTTTGAGTCTCTACATTGAGGTTTTTCTTCAAGGTGGGAATCTGTGGGATTCTGCCTCGTAGATGCGTCGATTCGAGGCTGGCAGGGACTACCGTCTGGGTATGTATTGTTGAATCGAATCATTAATTATTATTCGAGGCTGACAGGGACTACCTTCTGAGTAAGTACTGTGAAATCAAATAACTAACTTAGTATTTTACAAACTCGCCATTCTAAAAAAAAGTACAGTAGAAGCTTTGTTAACCATTGAATTAATTGTCATAAAGTTCGCGGTCTCATATTTTATAGGAAGGGAGATGTTTATGGGAGTATAACTTTAACATACATTCAGGGACGGAGCTAGGGGGTCCCGTGGGTGCTCAAGACACCTATGGATTTTTTTGATATAGTGTTAATTTTTTGAAAAAAACATCTATTTTTCCCAAATATATCTTAAATGCACCCGGTTCATCGAAATGTTTTTCTAGTCTTAATGAAGTCTTTGCTTTAATTCACTTTTTAACTTTAATATATTACAGTTCAAAAAATTTTGTACATCCTGTTATATTTGATTCTGCCAGTGTTTTGAAAGGCTCAAGGCGCACTAAGGCGCAAAGGGCTTATGGAGCCTTGAGGCGAGGCGCAGATCAAGGCGCGAGCTTCATGAATATGAGTCACATTAAATAGAAGTAAATTATAATAGTTTAGGCGAGAATTTATAGATTAATAATGACTTAAATAACACTAAAATAATTAATGTATCTAAAAAAATTGAATAGTTAGACCAAAAATATCAAGCAATGTATCATATTCATGGCATGAAGAGATTACGTTATCTCATGTGTAAAATAGAAGGGGAGTCTGTATGTGCAGACGCTTGAATTGAATGACCAAACACCCAAATTGATTGATTTATTTAGTTTCTAGGTAGTTTCTAGGCTATTATTAACATATGAGGGCGACACATGTTAAATTCAAAAAGAAAGTTTCAAAATCTGTCACCTTTCCTAAGCGCGCCTACGCTCAAGGATCTAAATCCCAAGGCTCTGCGATTTTTGTGAGCCTTATGCATGTGCGGAGCCTCAATCTAAAAAAATCCCTAGAGCTTGATCCTTAGAGCCTAGGCGCGCCTTAAGGCGTGCTT
>BQNB010144006.1:0-16915 GCA_026074375.1 Tanacetum coccineum | reverse complement strand
TTTCTTCTTTTCTCTAAGAGTTGTTGAAATAATATAGCATTTTCTTCAATAGACAACTCTTCTTGTTCTTATGCTTGTAATCTTTCAGCCAATTGATGATCAGCATCAATCTTTTCTTGTATATCATCTTATGTTTCAATCAAGGCAATATTAGCTTCTTTTTCTTTTTCAGCTTTCTCTCTTGCAAGTCTTTCTTCTTCATCAAATCCAGCTTGTAATTTTAAAGCAACTTATTCATCAAGCCTGGTTAGATCTTTCTTCTTCATAGGCTTTACAGGTTCTCTCAATATCCCTTTACCTTTGTCCTGTGATTGTTGTGAAGATAGTTGTGAAGATATTGTTGTTGTAGATTCACCTAGCTCTTGTATAGCAACCCCTTTCTCCTTGGGTTTTGTACTTTTTATTTCCATAAGTTCTTGAGCCAAAGTAATATCATCAATAGTTGTAATTGTAGCAGTAGTTATTGTAGCAGCACTAGCAATTGTTACATCACCGGCAGTACTAACTACATTACCAGCAGCTTCTTCAACAACATTAACTTTATCATCTAAAACATTCACATCAAACATCTCTTCATCCACATTTTGAACACTAACAAAGGTAATTTCTTTATCTACATCAATAACATCAATCCTCCCCTGTTTAGATGCATCCTTACCCAAACTTTTTTCATTATCAGAGGATTCTACCTTAACAGTCAAACCAACTTTGTATAATCTCTTTAGCTTATGAGTTCTTGACCTATTTTTCTTTTCAAGCTTCTTGACCCTTCTTTTCAAACTAGTAATCTCATTATGTTGAGTGGTCTTTGTCTTCTTCAAATCAAGAACCTTGTTTTGTAAAGTGGTACATAGTGGCATCAATTCATTAAGTTTAAGTCTATCATCATCACTTTGAAGTGTGTTACCTCTTGCGAGCAGTGAATCATTAGAATGTTTAGATACACTCTCAAACCTAGTTTGAGCAATAGTATCCCCATGGTTTCTTGGCACTAGGGACCACCACCTGAATTAGTTCCTTGGGAACTAGATTCATTAGGTGATGCCTTGGATTGGGTCTTATTTATGTTACCACTGTCCTGCTCTGCTTCTAAGCTAGAAGCAGTAGTGGCAGCCCTCACCAAACTATCACCCAACTCCTTATGGACAACCTCATCTACACAATTTTCAATAGGATCACTAGACTAAGGTACCTGAGCGTCCTTTCTTTTAGGCTTCCTAGGTTGTTGTTGTTGGGACTTAAAGACTTCAAGATGATTCTTAGAGTTACTACTGCTCAGGTATATATTATTGTTGTCAAGCATAACTTAGTACTGTTGGTGATACTAATGAAAATTATGCTAAGTAGTTAGTACTGGTAGTATAAAGTTACTACTGCTAGTTACTACTGTTAGTATATATTAGTACTGCTAGTACTAATGTTACCACTGCTTATGTTTATTGGTACTGCTGGTACAAAAGTTAATGCTGCTGGATTACAACTGCTAAAAGAGTTACTACTGTCAGAAGGATAAAGACGAGTAAAGGGATTACATCAAATAAAAATATGCCAGGGGACAATTTTTTCCAAGTTTCTATATTACTTTTCAAAAATGATTTTTTTTTTTGAAAAAGTTAAATTTTTGGTTGTAGCTAAACAGTTAATGGCAGATGACATAGTACTTACCTGCCAATACTCCACTCCCTTACCGAGGCAGTTAGTATTTAGACTTAGACCACTGTTAGAAATAGTGATGAATTAGAAATTTCCATTGTGTGGAAAAGAATGAAAAGAATGGTTTATAAGAATGTTTGGTTCTGTTGAAACTTTAATACCTCATCATGCAAGTTGTTCAATGGTTGGTAGAATTTGGTTAAACATCAATCCTTCCTCTTCTACTAGTTGTGAATATCTTCTTCTATCAGCATCTTCAGTGATAATTATCTTCTTGCCACTTACTAAGGGCATGTAATTATGTGGTTAACCATTGATAGTTTTGACCTCGTCGGTAGTCAAGAATTAGTCAAATTGCAAGAAATATATATAGTAGAGATTGATCTTTTATCTTGCCTGATTGAAGTGTTGAATTCATAATAATCTACTATTGTTTATATATACCAATACTCTCTGTGGGGTTCTAGACGAAAATGCGACCCCATTTTATCGAGTATCAGAGAAACGTTTATAGTCGGCATTTTTGTTGGTTTTTGATTTAAATATAAATATAAAATGATGATAAAAATTGAAGTTAGGTTTGTAGTTAGGGAGGTATGTTGAAAAGAGTGAATTTATTAAGGATCGATTTAAACCCTCTAATCGATAAGGTATTTATGGAAATTACCCCATCAACATTAATCTTTCTACCCTAGCCAGTAGTAGTAACTCATCTGTAGTAAGGTATGGCCTAGCAGCATTTAACTTTTGAGTCACCATCATAAATCCAATTCCATTCTAACAGCTTTTCCATACATCACGATTTAACACAGTTTTCTTTGCTTTTCCTGAAAATGTTAGTCCAAAAACCAAGAAAACACAAGCCATAGCAATTTTAACAATTATCACAGTATTAATTATACCTAGCAGTAGTAAGTATAACTAACAGTAGAAACTTAGCAGTATTAAGTATAACCAGCAGTATTAATTATATTGACTGCAGAAACTTTTATATATCATGATTAACAGTACTAATTCATACAAATCTCTAAAAATATAAAGTGGTAAAGAATTTAAGGATTTAGCATTCCCTATACTAACAATCAAATATGTAATCTACTTACAATCAAAAGCTTTTGTAAGCAAATTTGCAACTCTTTGTCTAGTTTGATTATGACCATTTATAATCAATTTCTTTTCATTGCAATCTCTAAATAAAAATGATCCTTAATGTTGGTCTCTATTGCTTTTGTTTTTGATTGAAAAACGGATTTTTAATTATGCAAATAGTTACTGTTATTGTCAATAAAGTTTTTGGTAGGCATTAAATTGTACCCCTAATCATAGTTAATTTGAATCCAAAAGCACTTGTCCACACAACTTGAGCGGATAACATACTCGGGACTTGTTGTGGATTTGCAACTTACTGTCATGTTTCTTGCAATGATATGATATTAATCTACATCCAAGGAATTGACATCTCTTGTTATAGACTCTATCCTAAGCTCGCTCTAGCATAATCTCTATCAGTCTTATGCTACTAAATCAAAAGGAGTAGTCTGTTGGATACCAAAGGCACAAATTTGGTTTTGTCTTTTCAAGTATCTAAAAATCCATTTCCATCTGAAGAGGTGATAACCTTTGGGATTGATATTGGTTTCTCTAGCAAAGGCTATACACTGCAAACATGATGCCAGGTTTTGAAGTGTAAGTTACACTTAATGAACCAATCATTGACCTATACATTATGTACATCCACTTCTCACCATATTCATCCTTGAGCAGAGGCTTTTGAGTTTCCGTTGCCGGGAGTGTTTGGCAGTCTTGTCTTATGTAAACCTAAATCTAAATTCTTTAAATTTCTTCAAATATTTGCTAGACTAAAAAAATATTGCCATCCTTCTTCTGCTTCACTTGTAATCCCAATAAGAATGTAAGTTCTCTCATAGAACTCATCTGATTTTCTCATGCTTAAACTTCTCAATGCATGCATTAGCTCCTTCGTTGGTTGAACAAAGATGATAATCATCCACATAAAATTGGACCAGCTAAAATTTCACTATTTGTAACTCTTTTAATAGAATAAGGTTATTGTCAATTTTTCCCTCTTTGAAACCCATTGTCCAATTAGATATGTTGACAAAGGTTTCATACCATAGATCTAGGAGCTTGATGTAGTCCATACAATGCTTTGTGTTCAACCTGAATAACTCCTATCAGGAAAGTCTGGATCTTTCAATCCTGGTGGTTGAATCATATCCCTCTTCTTCAATCTCCCATAGGAGAAAAGCACTTTTACATCCATCTGATACTCACCACAAAATTTTTAAATAAAGCATAAGATAAAAAATAGCCTATGAGGGTGCTTTATAATTCTAGAAGAACATGGGCAAAGACTTCATCATAGGTCAATCCACTTCTTCTTGTGTGTAGCCGTTGACAACCAATCTTATTTATTTTCTTATACAACAAATTCCTTTTCATCCTTTTTATGTCCTCGTGATTACCACTTAATAGATCAAATTCTGTATAAAACCTTTAGAGCCTATAGCCCTTTTTACTATTTGGTAAATCCAATAATGTACAAAACTTTGGTTACTTGAAGTGTAGATAGCTCTTCCTGCATTTCCTCTATCCAGCTTGGATTTTCAATGCGTTGATATTACTTTTCTGGTTCTTTCTTGTGATAAAAAAGCAAGCATAACAAGCAGTTTTGATGGCCTTTTTGGTTTTGTTCTTTATTATACTTGTACTAACAAGCCCATGTTCCTCCAATTCTTTGACATCTTATTCTTGATTGTGTAGCTGATTGCTAATTCCCAATCACTGATCAAGAGGATGTTTCTTTATGAATTCTTGTAGTTGGAATAGACTGGACTTTGATTGGTTGTACTCCAAATTGTTTCATGTAAAGCCACGGGCTCTCCATCTCTTCAATTCATCTCTTAAGAAGTCAATATGCTATAATCTTCCAATAGAATGCATATTTAGATCAAATAGAAGTTCACATAAATGCTTGTTTTTCCACCAACTAGCATTACACTTCAGCTTGTGCTTATGTAGCATTAACATTGTTAGTGCTTTGTTAACATTTCTTCCTTCTCTTGTCTTTTACACTTCACTATCTTTTTCGTGGATCTTCTTAACCTTTTTTCCATAACTCACCTTGATAGTTTGGATCCATCATCACTGACGTACTCTTTGGTTCTTGAGCATATGGTGGATCAGCAGTCCATAATGGTTGCAAATATGTAATCTTTGTCTTGTTCTGGTCTCTTTTCTAGACTTTGACCTGCTTTATCACTTTCTTTTGTACCTGCAAAACCTGTAGACTGTGTACTGCAACAATTGGGCTATAATTAAATTGTTCTTGTTAGTGCTTCAATTCAAATATCGATCTGGTCCACTACCTAACAACATTAGTTTGGACTCTCACTAAACCTAATATGCAGTTTTCTTCCACTTCCCTTGTTCTACTATTGAATAGCTCTAAAGGCTTTTCTATTTATACAGCGCATCACCCAAACAAAGAATACCTTTCATTTTAGCTTTTCGCCATCAAATTTGTCCTAAGTTGTCTTTTGGTTATTGAGTTTTGGTACCAGATCACCTAGTGGTATCATAAAACTTAAGTTAGTAGTCTCTACATGAAAAAAGTTCATATGGGGTCTTGTATAGGCTTAATACTAACACTAGATTTTTGCAATAGCATAAGCAGTTTTAACTGCTTCTGCCCAAAAAGTTGTTGGCAATCTTAGAATCAGCTAGATTAGTCTTTAGCAGCCTCTATTTGTGTCATATTCTCCTCTCAGCAACTCCCCAATTTTATTGAGGAGTTCTAGCTTCATTAAATTTCTCAAAATTTCCTTCATCTCACATAATGATTATTTCTCTGTTTGTGAACCTCAGTTCATTTATCACATCTAATTACACCTTCAAAACCTTTATGATCTATAGTTCTCTTATCCCTGTTATATATAGGACTTAAATTGCAATATTCATCCCTTAGTTAGCTAGAATAGAAAACCCATGTAAATCCTACTGTAATATTCGTGACAAACTAGGCAATACTTTTCTTTTTAGGCTTTTTACAAATGTTGGACCTATAAGTCCATTTGTAATAAATGTAAAGAAGACTGATTGATTTCTTGTTTTGGACTACAAGAGGCTCTGTGTTGCTTTCCTTTTTGGACCAGCAACACAGGTTTTGATCACATTTTAAAATACAAGATTTCCCTTAACCAGTTTATTCATGGTTTTAAAATTAAGTGACCTAGCCTTCTATGCCAATAAGTTTTAGATTCTTCAGAATGGTTTTGCAAAAAAGGCAAGTTAAACCTCCTTTAGGAACTATGTTCTTTAAATCAACACTATACATATTGTTCTTTCTATGAACTCTAAGTAAAACTTGACTTTCATTAATTAACTTAAAGTTTGGAGATAAAACAATACATTCATTGTCATTAAAAAGAATATTGTTCTTTTTATCACACATTTGTGAGACACTAAAGAGATTAAACTTTAACTCTCTCACAAAATACACACATTTTCAATAAATCTAGATTACAAGTTTTAACGGTTACCCTTTCCTGTGATTTTCCCATCCTTGGGGTTCCCCTCAAAAGCTCTAACATATCCCTCACTTCTATCTCTTCATAGTCTTATGAGATAGGACATGTTCCTATCATGTGCCTTAAGCATCCACTATCCAATTACTCCTTGATCCTGTTAAATTCCACTTTGTGGATTTCCCTGTCAATTAGTTCGGAAAAATGGAATAATTAGTTTCTTGTACGGGGACCCAAGCCATCACTGACTTGGATCTGCCTTGTGCATTGACTAATTATACTTTTTAGGGTGATGATGCACTATGTGTTTAGAAACTTGGTTCTCTAAAACCTTTATGCTTTGGTTTCAAACCCAACAAGATTGAGCCTTTCTATTAACAAAATTTATATTATTTCCTTATCAGCATTAACTACTGCTTTTGCTAGATAGTATTAAGATTTTTACCCTCTTACAATATTAACCTTCTGATTATTTAATGTTTTTGAAATGTTGTGTTTCTTATAAATGGGCCTCTTAACAGTTGAATGTTGCTGTTTTGAAGATATGACATTGGTTAGCTAGCATTTACTGTTGTTTAAGTGGCAGCATTAATTGTCTACGCTGTATTAACCAATAATGCTATTTTTGAAATAGTTTGTCTCAGCCAGTATTAATATGATACTAAACTAGACTTTTTTAGTATGCTCTTGGAACCAAGTTCAATTTTAGCACAGGGTGTGAGTCTTTTTGCCAAAGTTTTGATGATTCACCCTATTGAGAAATTGTTATTCCATCAAGTTTTACCATCTTTGATTTATAAACTATTTTGCTATGGAATTGCATCAAACTTGTCAAAGGAATCAAAGTTCCACACACATAACAGGCCTATATTAAAACATCTTTAATTTGCAGTGTCCTAGGTTTTTGAGACATCGATATTTTTTCCAATTTTGATTGCTCTTGGGACTGTAAGTGTTTTGCTATGTTGCTCATACCTGTTTTAACAGTTTTCCTAGCAGTTTTTTATTGTTGTTGTTTAGATTTGACAAAATCTTTCTAATAATTAATACTAGGATAACACTATTTTCTTTTCAGTTTTAGGCAGAGTCACATTCTTTTTCCGTCATCCATTGACACTCATTCTTCAATACTATGGGCCATCATATTCTTTCCTAACTCCTTAGGTCTCCTTATTCACTTGACATAGCTTTACAGCTTCCTCAACTAAGGCTTATTACAATACTATCTTAATCCATAAAATACAAGTCAGGTGTTGGAGGCATGAAAATTTTCCTGTGTTGGGAGGTGAGAACTTGCATTATATTTTTGTAAAGCTAACCTTTCTTTGCACAGTGTCAACTATCTGGGGACAATATATGAGCTTGTTTTAAAACTTTTAGATGCATGTTCAATTTTATCTCCTTTAAGTTGAAATGCCATTTTTTTCTTTTAGAAAACATATGTCAAGCGATTTTTTCCTAAAGCTCTCATAATAGTTATTTCTCTAGTGAATTATGAAATTTTAAGCCCTTAATTTCTTGTGATAAATAGACTCATTTTCTTTTTAATTTAAGTTTTTCTTCCTCCTAACTCATTAACGTGTCTTATAACCTAGGAACTCATTAACTCAGATTTCGTTAAAATCTTTTAATAGTTGATCATTTTTGAGATTTAAGAAGTTAACAGATTCTAACAAGATTTTGAACAATAGAATCATTGGACTACCTCTGAGTTTGGACTTGGAAGATGAGGAAAGCAATGAGATGAGTGCATAATTAGGCCCTCTTCCTCTGCCTGATCCACTCAGTCATATCACAATGACCATCACATGACACCTAATGCTGTGGTAAGTATCTGGCACACTCCTTTTTGAGCTTTCTTAGATCTTGTGTCTTGTTTTCTTAGAGCTCTGCACTCCCAAGCCAAATTGTCCCTCTTATGTGGCAGTTGTTGCACTCCACTTTGGATTATCTAAATCCTAATATATCTCATTGCCTTTACAGTATACTTCCTTTATGGATTCTTATAAATATCCTTCGATTCCCGCATAGTCAACCATGGCTATTTGCATCTTAAATCCATCTTTCCATGTCATATGGATGGTTTTTGTTGCAAGTCTCATGTACAAGTTAAGGACTATTTGGTTGACTAGCTATTAATGCACAAATTAACAACATTCACTCAAGTTATCAATATTTTGTAAAAGTTAGCAGCATTAACTTGGAGTGCTGTAGTAGAAAACTCTATGAGCAATATTAACTGCTTCATTGGTTTTTGCTTGCTAGTGTTGTTACTTTGAAAGAGGACACAAAAAGCCATGTTTTGTGTGTATGTGCTTGAACTTGGGTTAGACATCCTTTAACTTATAGGTTCATACACCTTGAGGTTGTTGTAGATGTCATCCATCCATTATATCCAATATCAACTTTATTCACTCCCACACAAACAAGCATGTGTCGTCTCACTCAGGTGACAAACTTCTTAATAACTTTTTATTAACATCTTCTTGTGAAAGCTTTTCATCTAAAAGTTCCAACTGACTCACAAGCTTTTGAAGCCTATCAAAAGTTTAATCAAGCATCTCTAAGCTTGGAGCAGTAAAGTTTTCATATTGCTGCTTTAAGAGATTCCTTTAAGTCTTTCTTGTAGTTGCATTCCTACCAAATCTCTTTTCAACAGCTTCTAGCAACTTTTTAGCATCCTTTGTAGAGTTAAACTTTAACTGATGTTCATTGGGAATGCCCATCATTAAAGTACTTCAAGCTTTCACCTCTAATCTTCTTGAGCCTTTTCATTGTAGTAGTAATCAGTCCATCACTTTCACAAACACCTTCCCCACAGTTGTTGTCTTTTGGCAAGGTTGCACCATTCTCTATGACTTCCCAATGGTGTAATAGTAATCATCTGTATATATTGTTCATTTCCTCGATCCTCCAGATCTCATACCTCACATAGGTTTTGAGATGAGGAAACTTTGGATGCAGCCACCGATTGTGTACTGAAATCTTGTTGCATATTTTAGCAAAAGTTCTTGTGGTGTATAAAATAGGTTTTCTTATTTATTCTAGAGCTTTTTCACAAGCTCTGATACCATCTGTTGATCCCTCTTTCATTGTTTGTATTCCTTAAGCTTGTTTAAGTTTAGTTTATTAGATAGATTAACACAAACTACTCAGTATATATTTAGGTTTGTTATATTAAAGATTATGCGAGAATTATCTTTAAGTATTAAGGAGAATTATCAATGAAATAGTAATTCAATGAACATACAATTCAACAAATAAGCTCCAATATTATTAATGATAATAATACGAATACTCTCAAAGTATTAGGGTTACAAAGACCTTGAAGCTAAGAATTATACGACTAAGATTGAAAAAGATATCATACATCTATGCCCTATGTCCTCATTATATACACAAGGAGAGTCCTAGTCGGCTTACTATACTTTTCCATAAGTATCCACAATTCCTTTCTATAAATATCAACTAATACAATCCACATAAGCAGTGCTAACTAGCAAGCAACTAAATTGATATTCACTAGCCTGTAGTAACTACAAGTATTATTTTCACTAGCAAGCATTATACTTCATGCTAAGCATTCTTAGCTTTGTAACTAGCAGTAGAAACTACTTTAGCATATTTTCTGTGAAGTTCTATCAGCCAGCACTAATATTACACTAGCAGTACTAATTGTGTACTAGAAGTAGTAAACACATTATAACTCCAGCTGAGCAGTATTAACACCAAAACATGTAGCAGACAGTAATTCAAACAGCATCCAAGGAGACTTTTAATCCCAAAACATATTATATGCATTTGAAAAGTTAATAAATAGTGGATCATACCATATAAGGGGCAAGGGTAGTTTGAGACTGTTGACCCCGGTGCGTGGTATCCTTTTACACAATCATGTTTCTCTAGACATATCAACAGCGATACAGACAAAAGTGGTTTTCTAAGCCTTACACATCATTTCTTCCCCAAGAAGCAACCCCCCACAACTAAGATTCTACATTATTAGGTTTACGTTTACAATCCTGTTTGAATACTAAATAAAGGAGTTTAGTCAAGCATGGTAAAAGATAAAGCAAGAACAATAAAGAATCAAACAACAAGACATTTAATGATTAAGATAGTCCATTACTTGATTAAAAACTTGAATGAAGGATGTACATAGGGTTTTGAAGCCCTACAATCTTCATAACTAAGCTGCAAAACGAACTAGGGTTTTTTCCTATTTTTTACTCTATAAAGTTACATACCTAAAACTCTAATTTTGGGTCTATATTTATAGGAATATCGTTGTGACGGCATCGCATTTTAATCGTGACGCCGTCATAAAGTAGAATCTTCTGGATCCGAGTTGAGTCGGTGTGGGCTAACGCCGTCAAGAAATGTTGTGACGCCATCACTAGATGAAGTGTGACGACGGAAATGTAATATATGATGGAGACGTCTCCAGCCGTTGGACTTTAATTCATGAAGAGTCTTGGTTGTTGTTTGTAGTCTTGTCCGTTTTCTTCTTCCAAAATAAGCCCAAGTCACGTGTATTTCCTATCATAAGTTGTCCAAATGCTAAATACCTAAAAGGATTCGATTATGTACCTATTTTTGGGCATTTAATGCACAATTTTTGGGGGTTATATGTCCCTGAAAAAGTTTTATAAAATGATACACACTCATCATGCAGCAATTAATATCATCACACAATTAATTAATCATTCGGGATTAGATTTGTCTGGCACTATTACGCAACCTTGCACGCCTTACTAGAATTGTACCAAAACAAACATGGGATAGGCGTATCCCTCCATTCCTTCCCGGCGTGGCGTACCCCTTACGTTCCTTCATCCGATTCCAACCAATTCTTACAACATAGGATAGGCGTACCCTTCCGATCCTACAATTCACACAACATGGGATAGGCGTACCCTCTTCCCGATTTCCCACTATAATAAAAAAAATCGCAATACAATAGGGTAGCATACCCCTCCGATCTCAACATGACCATACACGTAAGCCATTTAACTATCGAGGTAATGTTCAAAAAAACAAGTAAACACTTTAATCGCAGCACTTAAAACATTTCATAATCAATTAAATGATCATTTTTTACCCCAAGGAAAAATAGAATAATAAGCTATGATTCACTACTCATGCTCTCTCGAACGATATACAAATCCAAGCAATAGTCTTACACAAACAAAATACTTACGGGTTACGCTATGATTAAAGGTTTCATGGCCTTAAACTTGTAACCTTCAATTGATGGTTTCTAATGTTTATAGATATGCTTATAATACACCTTACATTAAACTTCACCATTGTTTATTTATATCTCTAAATACCTTAAATCCTTTTATTCAGGTTTTCAGATTATAGCAGAATTTTATAGTCACTTCATGATCACTAATAAAATACTAAATGACCCAATTAGATTTCCATACTGCATTTCCTACATCTTCAATGAGTTGTATAACTAATGAAATTTTAGAAAACATATTTAATATGTCTAGCTATTTAAAAAATGATCAATATCGCAACTGTGTCTAGAAATGACCTGGTTGGTACACTCAAAAGTTTCGACTCCGGAACCAGACCCATTTAGACACTTAGGATAATCTACAAATTATAGAAATTATAGACATCATGAAACTTACTACTTGTTGCTATCCATCAATTAAAAAGCTGTTTTGATTGGTTTTGACCTCCACAATCACAATCTAGAAATCTTCACCTTAAAATCCAGTTTTGACAACGAATTCTTTGTAAAAGTTATTTTAACTCAATTCTCACTTCATGAACTACTTGAGTTAGAAAGTAGACTCTCTGTAGTATTTTTAAGCTCAAGATAATTCAATAATATTATATCTTGTATGACCGAGTTATGGCTCTCGCAAGATGACCTAAAATTCTGCCCAGATTTCAATTCTGAATTTACCATAATTAAACCTAATTAAAGATACCCAAACCCTAATTATTATACCCAAATCAATATTTAATGATCATAACATTATAATTACAGTATTTTTACAAAACCTTAATACAACAATTTAGTTATTACATCATTTTAGTTACAATTACTAGAATAAAGATTTAACAAAAATTAAGATTTGGAAGGATGATCAAACCTTGATCTTGAAAGCTTAAAAAAAATCTTCAATGGTTGCTAGGGTTTTATAAAGGGCTCGACACATATAAAAAAAAGATAGGAATACAGTTTTATTTTTATATAAATACTGATTTGAGTTACACTTGGACTTGGGCTCTTCCCCCTTCTTTTTACTCTTTGTTTAACCGTTCAACAAACACCCCTTTTAAAAAATTTTTTTTTTTATAAATATTCTTTATAATAAAAATTCGTTCCTTTATCTATTTATAAGAAAAAATACTTTTTATTTTATTTTATTTTTTTTTTTCTTTTACAACTTATACTAAACTTATTTTATTACCATATTTACGTTAAAACCATTTTAAATAAATACAAAAAACTTAAATCTAAAATACACTTATACTACTTATTAATTTTTTTACGTAAGCTATATTTTTTATTACATCCTATTAAATTCATAAAGATCCTATAATATATTTATTAATCTCAACCGAGATTACGATTCACACTCGTTAATCTCTAAATTCTACAATCGCTTCAAAATGCTCAATGCACTTAAGCTTCAAAATGCCATGTTTATCCAAATTATAAATTCAATTACGAGTATGGAATAGCTTTAATCTATCCATTTCCATACTCACATGCCAATATAATAGTAAACATATCTTATCACATAAAACCACAAATAAACGACTTTGCATATAACTTTAAACTCATAAAGCTTAAGCAAGTTAACTTAATGGTTAAACTTACTTCGCCTCAAAGTCACAAGTATCACAATATAGTTGTCTTTGTCTTTGATTTACAAGTTATATTTGATGAGAAGAAGCTTGGAAGTTTTTAGGAAGTTTCATTGGACGATTCTTGAAGGACGATTTAACCAGTTATCGCATCTTTTTTCCCCACTATTAAGCAAACCAGGAGAGTACTAGTTTCTTTTACTTGTTTTTTTACCTTTATTTGTTTTACGGGTACTTCTATAGAACATTGGGGACAATGTTCAACTTAAGTGTAGGGTAAATAAGCGTTAAAAACTATTCCTTCAATTGTCATTTGCTTTATCCTTAAAATGATGGGTAATATTCGAAAGACATAGATAAACAGTAATTTTAACCATTATTTTAAAAAATTATAACACATACCGACAAAAATCTGAGTATTATTAGGTCTCTAATTGATAGGAATGTATATGGCAAGCACAATAATACCTTCAAATTTCCACACCGAAAAATGTGGAGGTTCGACCTTCTTGATCTATAAGAATTTGGATCAATTTTTGATACCTAAGATAAAAATTTATACCTTTAACTTGTTCGACATGTTAGAGTTTCAATGCATGTCCATATGTGTCTATTCCATCATTACGGATGTGTACGTATAGTCTTTGTTCATTTATTTGAGCATTGTTTCGGTTTTAAATTATATGGAGTGCTTACGGTGTTTTGTAGTGTTATTAAATTCGCTAGAAACTTATTTTTTTGATTTGCATTCCGAGACCGCATAGTAAGTATTAGGATTTGCTAGATAAGAGGCACTGGGATTAACCCATGTTTTAAACCTGTAATTGTTATGATGGTCACCTCGATCATATAACTATCCCACACCCTTGCCATGCACTTATTTTTAGTGCAGGATACCCCTAGTATAACCCTCTAAGCCTATCTTTTTCACGGTTCTCTAATTTTATGGTTAAGCCGGACTATTAATGAAGAGCATTGTTACCCTTGAACTAATTTTTTTTACACCCAAATCGCCTTTGCCTTCCTCGTTTGTACTCACTTTACGTAATTTTTGTTATAACCAAGTAAAATTATTGAGTACCACGGTTGCTAATTTCTTATCCTTGTAAATACAGTTTTGGGACGATTGGGATTCATGGTAGCATTCATCTTATGAAAAATTAAGGAAGAAGTAATTTATTACAAAACATTTATATATAAAAGTTCAAGAGTAGAGGTGTATCTATAAACCCTCGTGATGTATTATATGTTTACTTAATGGCAGGGCAAAAGTGTACAAAAAAATTATATATAAAAAAGTGAAAAAAATGTATGGGCTACCATTTGCTTATATTTATGTTTATCATAGATTCAAGAAAAAAAAAGAGATTGATGTAGAGTTTTGTAGAGTTTGTATATCTTCGTCCGAGTCTTTGGCTTAGCAACCCAATCAGCGTGTATTCGTATAAATAATTAGCAAACCCTTTCACCCTATATTTACCCAAAAGTCACTCTCCAAATGTATCTCATCCGTTTCCGTTTCCATTTATGTTATCATACACCTACACCCACAACCCTTTAAAAGCCCTCTTTGATAGTAATGACTAGTACTTGCGCCTAGCGGTAGAGGTTTAATTATTTACCAAGCCTATGGTAATTTATATGATATTACAAGTTTTACGATGTTTAATTTTCTGTTTCCTATAGTTGTTATAATTTATTATACAACCGAGAGAAAGAGAGAATCCAAACACTTATGTGAGGTGCTAGTATATGCTTTTCGTGCTTTTATTTACGAGGTCTAGAAGGTTGTGTTGTAAACTGCTTTTAAAGAGTACGGCTAATGCCCCCCAATATTGCTATTGTCTAGGTAGAAAAGCCCATTTGCTTGAGGATAAGAAAATCCCAAGTGAATGGGTATTTGATGAGGTGTCATTTTATACACTATTTCAGGGTCATTTAACCCCCTCAATCATGCAAATTATGACCACTATTTTGTGCTTAATTGTTTGTTTTCAGTTTTTTTTAGCACTTGGGATGACAATTGAGGAAAAATACACGTGACTTGGGCTCATTTTGGAGAAGAGACAAACAAGACTACGGACTCTACTCCAAGTATCATGAGAACAACGCATTTACAAGAGAGTGGAGACGGCAGTCGCTAGGTATAATGCGACGACGTCGGTGATTTTAAAGTGACGACGTCGAGGTTTTGTGCGGTGTAAGAATTGTATCCGCCTTAAAGTGGATCTAGAAACTCAATTCAGACGTGGCGACGGCGTCATGGTTTCCAAAGCGACGCCGTCGCGTCATTTTTTCCTTTATATACAAAAACCAATTTTAGGTTTTTAAATGTGTATAAAATTTGTATAACTTTTGGAGAGATAAATATTATGCATTTTTTTAGGTCGTTTTTTAGGGCTCAAAAACACCTTATTGTAACTGTACTTTTCTTTATCTGTTTTAATCAAGTAAGATTGTTTATCTTTAATCATTCAATATGTGTATGTGTTGTTTGATTGATTTATGTTCTTGCTTTCTTTATAACATGCTAGGCTAAACCCTCCTTTGTATTTACTTATGATTGTATAAAACTTAGATTGTAGATCCTTTTAATATTTCTTCTTGTGATGGACGTGCGCGTTAGGCTTTAGAAAACTAGCCATAAGATATTAAATTGGCATAGACGTCTAGGGAAACACGAGTGTGTAGAAAGGATACCATCCGGTAACAGTCTTCATACTACCTTACCCCCAATATGGTTGATCCCTCTAAAGATATTTCAATTGCATTTAATATACTCTTAGGGGCCTTGTAATAGTCTTCATACTACTTTACTTGTGCGTTGCCTTAACGGAATATTAAATAGACGGCGGGTTCGTGTAATTTTTTTATGACTTAGGAAATACTTACACAGATCATCAGAAGTGTGACAAAGCAACAGGATTAGGAGAAACAATCTAAGGAGTAGTACATGATTAAGTAAATACATCTTTTTATTATAAATTTATCACCAATAGATTAAATCATATTTAGTTTTAATTAGTTAAACAAACCAACCTCTCAAACCAATGATTTTTACTGCTTTCTATAAAATAAAAATACAAAAAGAATCTTCTCTCAACCCCGTAGACCTCTATTAGATATTGATCGAGCCTTCCCAACCTATTCCCCTTAAGAACGATAACAACCCCCGAGTCTTGCCTATACTACTCTACAACGAATAGGTACACTGCATAGAGAGTTGTAAAACTTCATGTAGAAGTCTTTACGACAACCACACATCATGATGCTTTCTGTAAATTAGCCATCAAAATGCAGTTTGTACTGACTTCCTCAATCTCTTTAAGGTCTCCTACCGCAGCCATGAAATCAAATTCCTCAGCTTGGAGTTGGATCCCTGCCTCTTCCTTTTGAGCAATCAGTAACTGTGTCTAAAGAAAAGCAGCATCCCTTTTTGTGGCTTTGCAGTGCAGTTCCTAGCAAAATGGCCCAATCCTCTACAGTTGTAACACCTTATCTTATTACTGTTATTCCCATTACCATTACCCTCAGCCAGTGCTTCTACAACATTACCATTCCCAATCTGATTCGCATTCAGATTAGCAATCCGCGAAACAACAATAAGCCTATTCTGATTTCTAACATTCTGAACACCCAGATTCTGAACTACATTCTGAACAACCTGATTCCTGACATTATGTACTACATTATACCCATTTTGATTCCCAGTATTCTGCCTAGCATACTGTCTAAATTGATTCCCACCATTACCTCCAACCATCTGCATCTATCTGTCTTGACCTAAATTCATACCCGGCTGTGCAATCTGCCTATTACGAGGGTTTGATGAAATTCTCTGGTTGTTGTTGAGTAGTTTAGTTTGAATGCTTTAGCCA
>BQNB010144005.1:0-16915 GCA_026074375.1 Tanacetum coccineum | reverse complement strand
TACAAACTCTATTTATCAAATCCATAAATACCGTTGGTGCGTTAGTCAGACCAAAGGGCATTACTGTGAACTCAAAATGTCCATAACGAGTTCTAAATACAGTCTTTAGAATGTCATCCTCATGCACTCTCAGCTGATGGTATCCAGACCTAAGATCTATCTTCGAGAAAAACTGTGACCCTTGCAGTTGATCAAATAGATCATCAATTCTAGGAAGTGGATAACGATTCTTAACAGTCAACTTGTTTAATTCTCTATAAACAATGCACATCCTAAAAGAACCATTCTTTTTCTTAACAAACAATACCGGTGCTCCCCAAGGCCACGAACTTGGTCGAATGAAACTTTTGTCTTGGAGTTCCTTAAGTTTTCCCAACAACTCCTCAAATTCAGAAGTTGCCAAACGATAAGGAGACTTTGCTACCGACGTTGCTCCAGGGATTAACTCAATTTGAAACTCAATTTCCCGAATAGGCGGCAATCCAGATAGGTCATCCAAGATTACCTCAAGAAAATCTCTTACCACAATAATCTCTTCTTGATTCTTTTCATTAGCTTTAGTACTCATCAAGAGTCTCGCTTTCTCTTTCGGTCTTTCTCCTAATACTCTAAGCACCATGCCATCTGGTAGTAGTATCCTCACTACCTTCTCATGACAAATTATTCCAGCCTTATAATTAGCCAACCAGTCCATACCTATAATCACATCAAAACTCCCATGCCCAAAAGGTATCAAATTGATGTCAAAGACATGACCCTCAATTTCTAGTTTGCAACCTTTAATAACCTTATCAATCTCTACTAGCTGCCCGCTAGCTATCTCAATCTCATATCTAAAACCTAAATCGCTGGGCTCTATGCCTAACAGAGGTATAAAAGTAGTGGAAACAAAACTATAGTCGGCACCAGAGTCAGATAAGGTAGTGGCAAAATGATTGTTCAAAGTAAACGTACCTGTCACAATGTTCTGATCCTGGCGAGCTTCCTCTGCTCCCAACATGAATGCCCTACCCCTAGCTTGGTTCCTTTGGTTTCCACGACCCTGACCCTCATTATTAGCAACAACTTGGTTTGGACGATTTTCTTCCGGTCCTTGCGCCCTATTTATTCTAGGATAAGCTGACCTGACATGGTCGGTACTACCACACTCATAACATGCCCTAACAGTTAAGTTTCTAGCATTGACATGATTCACATTCCTTGGTACGCCTCTACAATCCTTTGCCAAATGACCCGAACGGTTATAGTTGAAGCATGTGTGACAAGGCCCTCCAAGTGCATGGTAGGAGTTGCAGATGGTACACTTTGGCCAAGTACCCGTATTCTCTCTTCCTACAGGGTTTACAGTAGTAGCAAAAGCATTCCAGTCCTAGTCCTCTTATTATCATCCTTACCACCCCTATCCTTGCTAGGTTTCCCCATATTTCCTCTTTTCTCAACCTTCTTAATTGATCTATTTCTCACAGTCTCATCAGTCAGTGCACCAGAAATATGCACAGCCTTCTGTATAGTCTTTAGCTCCGTTGCTGCCACCATCCCACAGATCTGTAGAGCAAGGCCATACATATACCTCTCAATCATCCTACTATCTAGAGTTACCAAATGTGGAACTAGCCTAGCAAACTTATAAAACCTATCAGTATACGCAGCATGGCCAGCCCCGACCATGTCGTGATTCCACAATTCAGATTCCAACTTTTACATCTCATGACTAGGTCAAAACTCTTGTATCATCATAAACTTAAAGTCATTCCATGACATACTAACAGCAACTTCCCGGCTTAGCGTGCGGATCTGAGAGTTCCACTACGTTAAAGCCTTACCCACAAATGAACCAACAATGTATTTCACTTTTTGGTCAGTACTACAACCACTCATATCACGCATAAACTTCTTTTTCTCAATCCAACGAGTAAGAACTACAACACCTCCCTTATCATCATATTCCTTAGGGTTACAAGCTAAGAACTCCTTATATGAACAACCTACCCGGTTGCCATTTACTATCACATTCCCAATGTTCTCCTGAACGTTCTCATTAACCATATTACCATTTTGATTTCCAACATTTCCTCGGTTACTAACCTGAGCTAGCATGGCGGGTAAGAGGTTTTGCAATTGTTGGGAAATAATCATTGAAAAGTCGGGTGCTCCCTTATTGGCTCCCTCTACATTCCCATTGACTCCCTCTACACCCTATTAGCTCCCATACCTTGGTCATTTCCTTGACCATTCAAATCATCAACACGCTCATCATTACCTTCCCTATGTCTTCTACCCCTTCCACCTCTACCAACCCGTACACCCATTCCCCCTCCTAATGATTCGGCAGCAGGCCGGCCAGCACTTTGGGTCCTCATCCTTGGCGGCATTATCTATACGAGGGAGAACATGGGCAACGTTAGATAGGCATGAAGACTCGCATATATAGAATATCTTACTATATATACATATATACACATAACACTACCCTACGGTGTCAACATCGATTTGTGTGAACAACATTACTAAGTATGAATGGGTTATGATACGCTTATAACTACGTTGGCCACCGTACATATATTCACATCCTTTCCCGGTCATATTCAATATTAAGCACACACATTTCAATGACTGACATAACTAAAGCACCAAACTACGAACATATAAAAGCAAACAAAAGCAGAACACCGCGCACATAGATCCTATATACAACTAAACGATGGATCTTAGGTTATAGTCTAGGCCAATCCACCTAGTTCTCTATAACCTTGGCTCTGATTACCAATCTGTCACACCTCGACAATGGCGGAAACTCGAGAATGCAACATAATGATCAATCATAACACAAGATACAATATAGAGAAAACTACAATGCATAAACTTCAAGTGCTATGAAGACCATCAACCTCGAACAACCTCGAGTGATGTCCCAAATCGTTATCAAAATCCACATTCTCTTACAATTATTCATAAGCCCTTACAGGGGTCCAAAATCCAAACTTAAGCCAAACTTCCAAATACTAAACCAAACAAAAATAAACAAGCAAGACTTCACATGAAATTCCACTCAGGATACTTCTAAGTCTGCTATCACAATCACCAAACTATTCTTCTTTCACTTCACCTGAAAATGATACTCGAAAACGTCAACAATAATGTTGGTGAGCTCGTAGGTTTGACCTTAAACCCAAAAGCTGTGTCAATATCTCAAAACAGTGGACAATAGTGCTATATGACAGTGAATATTTGCAAATAACCTTAGCGTCACCGCTAATCAATAACCATATGTCACTTACACACCTAAAGGGCCTACCAGCTGGAGCACTAAAATTAGGGCAGGACCACACATAAACCTGGATAGGCGTACCTATCCGCTCCAATAATCACACAAATACTGGGTAGGCGTACCCATCCGATTCAATAATCTCACAAACACTGGGTAGAAATACCCATCCGATCCAAACAATCATGCATCACATAATATTCACATAACAGTCATAAGCAACTAACTTGTCCCAAAACAAAACCACATTTCACACAGTTCAATTCAAAATATTTTAAAACACATTTGAGCATCATTTTCCCTCAATGGAAAAAAATTAAAAAGTGGGGCTACTAGAACTCACCTCAAGCAAGTCTTTAGCAACCAAATCGCAATCACACAAACAAATGCAACGATGCCCGCACACGACCTAGTCTAGTTAATGTCTCAATTTAATCATCCAATTCCAAAACAATCTTTATGTTTGATGATAGAGTTTAGTCACGTTGTACAATTACTCATTACAATTTAGTGGTGTGATGGTTGACAACATAACCCAATAATCATATCAATCTCATTACTCAATAATACATACTTATACTATTTGGAGAAAATAAATAAGTAATATACGTAAATATTTATAATTAATAATTATAAATATATCTCGGTAAGTTCATTCGGTAACTTTAGTCACCTCAAAAATAATCATAATATGATTGAAATTTTACTCATAATAAACACATTAGAGAAGTTTCGAGAAAAATTACATTTTTCGTCTTTTAGTGAATTTATTAAATAAATAAAATAATTAAATAATATTTTATTATTTAAAATCAAAATTCATGTTTTTAGAGAAATTTCTAAGTATAAACTTTTTATGAACTTTCGACATGACCCGTACGCTCATACAACGTTTTCCAAGGTTTCAAACCTTATTTTCAACACTTTTCATAAATTCAAAACTTTTCGACAAAATTTCAAAATTTTAAACTTTAACGTTTACTAAAACCTTTTTCCCAAAATATCGTTCGATATCACTTTGTAAATGCATTTTTACTTTTAAAAGTCCGTCAAAACTCTCATAACAACTAAATATCGCTTATCGGGCTTTAAGGCCCAACAAGGGTCCATTAAGATATTTATAAGTCCAAATTACGATCCAAGTCCAAAACCAAAGTCCATTTACATACATAAGCTTATACCAATAAGTAAAAAATAATCCAAACCACAATAAGCCCTCCCATTAAGACATGGCTTAAATAGACTTATTGGACCGTGAGTCCATAAGCTCTAAAATACGTATATTAAGCTTGAAAATAAGCTAATAAGCTACGTATCGCATATTGTTACTACCATAAGCCTCAAAAATAGTCCACGAACATACGTCATAACGTGTAATAATCAAAAATCACTTCCTTTGTGATTACCAAACAAGCCATGAGCCACAAGCTCAAAATAAGCCAATAAATGCTTAAAAATAAGCCCGCAATAAGCTATATAAGCTATTATAAAAAATAAGCTATCCAGCAACATATATTATTCAACCATCACGACCACAATATCAAAACTACAAAATCCTTCTTCTTTCTTTTTATAACCCACGAACCAAACACCCTTTTTCATCTATTTCATTTCCAAAAATCAATTTTCACAACGATCAACTTGTACAACTAACATCTATGCATCAAGATAAACCCAAAAAGACAAACGAAATTTAAATATGAAAACTTACAAGAAAATCTTCAAATTTGTAGATTTCGACACGAACCGGACAACCCAAACGTTGTTTAAATGAATACCCGTATACTTGTATCAACCCGGAATAACACGTTTTTAATCAAAGTTGAAATTTGATGGTGTGGTGGTTTTAGGTGGCGGACGTGAAGAGAGCACACACCAAAGTGTATGTTTTATTTTTGAAATAAAAATGTGATTATGAGAAATGTGGTGGAAGGTATCTTAATGTACCAACTTGGAGACACATTAGCTAGAAAGTAGGCATCTTGCCTTCTCCCTAACCACACGCCTAATTAAGGATCCTAGGAGGGTTCGGGTCTTTCTTTTCGTGTCGGTATCACTTAAAAACTCGTAAAACTTAACCGTAAACTATTCCCCTAAGTTAATTAGCATTTTTATTCATTTTAAAAATACTTTTCCCTTAACCTAGAGCATTTACACGACATATTTACACTTTACACCCTTCAAAACTCATTTGGACATTGACGGACGTATCAGACTCGTTTTTTGGCATTTTTCAAAATTTACGGGGCAAACCACCCGAAATACAAGTAACACAATAATACCTTCCAAAAGGGATTATTAATCACAAATAACCATAATTCGCCACAATTCTCATAAAAATCATCACCGTCAACACGGTACAAAATCTGAATAAACAGATAAAAGTCAAATAGTCAAAGGACTTTAAATGGAATATTCAGAACACAAAAGGGCAAAGGTTACACTTTGGACGACCTGGTCTTAGCTAAAAAAGATTATACTACATATGTGGGTTATACTTTTACCCGTGTGTTTCCCTATAATAAAAATTGGTATTTTCAGTAATTATAAATTAAAAGCTTTTGAAACACATCAAAGTTTTTGGCGTCGCTGCCGGGGATTTTTAAGCTATTCTGTAATCAACTCTGGAAAATTACTTTAACTCTTCCTCCTTTTAAAAAAAAATCGTCGTACAATTTTCTGGCAAACTGACCCAAACAAATTCTCCCTTGGATGCATACACGTGCTTCCAATTCTGAACTTGTTGAATCATTACCCGAACCTAAACATACTTTGAATCGAAGACTTCGTCGACGAAACAGAAGAGTTCCTTACGATCAAAGAAACAATCCACTTCAACACCCGAGAATTATCTATCCGTCAATTCTCGACATCAATTACTTCCGTCACTTTCTTGATATTTTTTGAAATTACAATCCAATGGATGATGAACCCATGTGGTCTGCCAACTGTGTTGTCGCTCTGACTCCTGGTTCCGCAATCACTATTCCTGAAACCGCAAACGAATTTGTCATTAAAGGTAACCACTTGACCTTTGTCAAAGGAAAACAATTTAATGGTAGAACCAAAACTGATCCTCATAAACACATTTACAAATTCCTCGGAATCTACGATATGTTTAAATACAGAGATACCAAAAATGAAGTTGTCCACCTGATGATGTTTCCCCTATCACTTACTGGAGAAGCAAAAACATGGCTGGACGAACTCAATGAAGGAACTATCAAAACGTAGGATAAACTTCGAACCGCTTTCATTAGCTGATTCTTTCCCCCCAGCTCTTTTCGACCGACTCCTCAAAAAAATCCGTGCCTTTTCTCAACATGAAAACGAATATCTAACCGATGCTTGGCTTCGTATGAAGGAAATGCTCCGAAATTGCCATGGTCACAATCGGTCCAAAGGTAATATTATCAAAATCTTTTATCATGGTCTCAGCGAGATAACCCAAGAAGTTCTCAATGCCGCAGTTGATGGTATTTTCCTTTATAAAACACCAAATCAAGCTTATCAGCTTCTCGAAGATAAAGTCTTACTCAAGCTCGACTAGGCTAAAAATGAAAAAACCAAATCATCTCTTAAGAAAAATGTTGCTTTCGCCGATGAAGGTAATAGTAATTCCGATACTGACAAAATTATGGCCCGAATGGATGCCATGACCATCAAAATAGATGCTCAGTACAAAGAAATCTAATCTCATGCTAAAAAACCAACGCCCGACCTTAATGAAGATGACATGCCCTTGGCTCATGAAGAAGAGGCTAAATCCATGCAAACTTTTCGTAAGACTCGTTTTTACAATGATTACCGCAATCGAGACAACTACCGATCAAACACTGATGACAAATCCTATGATCTTCTAAAACAATTCAACGATTTCATGAAGTCTCAGCAATCAACCAACGCTTTTTTCAAAGAAACATTTATGGACCTTAAAACTCAACTCAAAACAGTAGCTAAAAATCATCAAGCTTCAATCTAAAACCTCAAAACTAAGTTCGACAGGCTCGCTGACAAGCAATTTAGCCGACCTTTTGGATCTCTTCCAAGCAACACTCAACCAAACCCACGAGGTAGCAAAGCTTACCAACCACCGCAATCTCGTAATGAGCATGTGAATGCCGTATTCACAAGAAGTGGTAAATCCTATGATCCACCAGATAACCCGAATGATCAACAAAATAATTCTGAAAACCCTATCAACTTCGATAGTGATGATGAAGACGATGAACCTACACCATAACCAAAAACTCAACCCACAAAACTAGTCAAAGAAACACCGTTACCCAAACCATACAACCCAAAGATCCCATATCCTAAATGCCTTAGAAAAGAAAAAATGGAGGCCCAATATGGAAAATTCCTTGACATGATCCGAGCCATCCGAATCAACGTACCTCTTATCGACGTCTTAGCTGGGATGCCTAATTATGAAAAATTTCTCAAAGAACTCATAAGCAACAAACATAAAATCGAACAAATTTCTACCGCGTTCTTAAGCGATGAAAGTTTAGCAATGATCCAAAATAAGTTCCACCAAAACTCAGAGACCACATAAGTTTTCTTATTCCATGCAATTTCAAAACTTTCTCATGTTATGCTTTGGCCGATCTTGATGCCATCATTAACCTTATGCCATATTCCTTATATGCAAAATTATCTCTCGAAACTCTTAAACCTACTAAAATAAGCGTAAGATTAGTCGACAAATCATTCTAATACCCTGCTGGAATAGCTAAAAATATGCTCGTTGAAGTTGGTAAATTCACCTTTCTTGCTGATTTCGTTATTCTTGAAATGGAAGAAGATAGCAAAGTTCTCCTCATCTTGGGAAGACCCTTTCTTCACACTGCTGATGCAGTTATTCGAGTTAAACAAAAACAACTCAATCTTGGAATTGGGACTGAAAGAATGATCTTTAATATCGACTATGTGATGAAACACTCTTACTCAAACGATGATACATGTTTTAGTATCGATGTCATCAATGAAATCTTAGAAGAAGATTTCGATGCTCTTCTAAACGAAGGAAGCAAAATCCTCCATTCCATCGAAGGAACCCTTCTTGAAGAAGAAATCTTTTCCAAATTCGATGAATTCATGGCAATGACTGCCGATGAAAATTCTAAATCTGAATCCGATACCTAAGAACAATAATTCGAGAAAATCACCATCAACACCGATTATAAAATCAAAACATCTCTCGAAGAACCTCCTACGGATCTTGAACTCAAACCTCTTCCTGATAATTTGGAATATGTATTCTTGGAAGAACCATCTTTTCTTCCTGTAATCATATCATCTAAACTCTCTGCGCAAAATAAAAGCAAACTTGTATCCGTCCTTAAAAAACATAAAAAAACCTTTGCCTGGAAAATAACAGACATTCCTGGTATCTGTCCATCATTCTGTAAGCACAAAATACAACTCCTAGTTGACAAGAAACCAGTTTTCCAAAAATAAAGAAGGTTAAATCCGAACATGCAAGAAGTTGTTAAAAAAGAAATCATGAAACTCTTGGATACCGGTATTATTTATCCGATTGCCGATAGTCCTTGGATTAGTCCTATTCACTGTGTACCAAAGAAAGGTGGTATTACAGTTGTCCCTAACGAAAATGATGAACTTGTTCCAACAAGAACCGTTACGTGTTGGCGAGTATGCATCGATTATCGTAAACTCAATGAAGCAACCGCAAAAGATCACTTTCATTTGCCATTTTTGGATTAAATGTTAAAAAGACTCACGGGAAATAAATATTTTTGTTTCCTTGATTGTTTTTCTGGATATTTTCAAATTCCTATCGATCTTATGGACCAAGAAAAAACAACATTCACATGTCCCTTTGGAACATACGCTTATAGGAGAATGCCTTTCGGGCTATGCAATGCCCCAGCTACATTCCAAAGGTGTATGTTAGCAATCTTTCATGACATGATCAAAGAATCCGTCGAAGTATTCATGGACGATTTCTCCGTCTTTGGAGACTCTTTCGACAAATGCCTAAACAACCTCGATAAAATGCTCCAGCGTTGGAAAGATGCTCATCTTGTCCTTAATTGGGAAAAATGTCACTTTATGGTCAAAGAAGGAATTGTGATTGGACACAAGGTGTGTGGCGCAGGACTTGAAGCCGACAAAGCAAAAAATGACGTAATCTCAAAACTTACACCCCACTAATATCAAAGGTGTTAGAAGCTTTCTTGGACATGTCAGTTTTTATCGACGTTTCATTAAAGATTTCTCGAAAATTGCCCGACCTCTAACTAAGCTGCTTGAAAAAGAGACTCCATTTGAATTCAATGATGAATGTCAAAAAGCATTCGAATTATTAAAAGTGAAACTCACATGTGCTTCTGTGATCGTAAGCCCAAACTGGAATCTTCCGTTTGAACTTATGTGTGATGCAAGTGATTTCCCAGTTGGAGTTGTCTTAGGTCAAAAAGATGGTAATAACTTTCACCCAATCTTCTTCGCAAGCAAAACTCTTAATCTAGCTTAACAAAAATACACCGTAACTGAAAAAGAACTTATGGCAGTAGTTTTTGCATTCGACAAATTTAGATCCTATCTTATTCTATCAAAAAATATTATTCACACTGATCATTCAGCTCTTAAACATCTGTTTAAGAAACAAGACGCAAAACCCCGTCTTATTCATTGGATACCACTCTTACAAGAATTTGAAATAGTGATATGTGTTAATCACATATCATTTTTCTTTATTAAAATGAGCTTAAAAGACCAAAAATGCATGGAAAATACAATGTATATGTGTGTTTTGTCAATTGAATTATGCAGGTAACGGATATATCAAATATGGACAAAAACAAGCCAAAAAGGACAAAACCCGAGCACGAGATTGGAAGAGTGCAAGAAATCAAAGCCGAAGGCGTATACATCTTTAAATGGGCCAACCCGTACCCATTTAATGGGCCGGGTCAGCCCATTAAGATTTATACTATACAAAACCTAAGCCTTATACATTCTTATGTCCAAGTCCATTACCTTTATCCGAATCTTGGCCCAAGAAAATTACAAAAGCCCAACAATCCAAACCGGGTCAAAATTACTGTGTGCCTATCCCCTTCCCTCCTATTTCACTCTTACCCTGCAACAAATTACCAAGGTAAACTCTCTACACCCGCTCACCCCTTGCTTCTAGAAGATACACCTGATGCGTCTGACACCAACAATGACACACTGGCAATCCCGAAGCATATCATTGGCTACAGATACGTGGAAGGGGATCAAGGGCTCTAAATGATTAATTAAGGATTGGTTTTGATCTAAGGGATGAGATAAGAGATTGGGACGCTCCTCTTCATGGACTAGAACCTTCCTCTTCCTGCTATAAATAGAGGAGAAAGCACACAGTAGAAAAATATCTAGCTTTAGTAATATTGAGTAGCTTATTAGTGTAGTTTTTATTGTTTCGTTTTTAATGTAATTTCTTCTTTTAAAGTTTGTAAACGTTTGATTATTAATAAAATCTCAGTTTTACTTAAATTGTTTGATGAATTCCTATTTTACTTTTATGCTAGTTGATTTAATAAGTGTTTAGAAATGATCAAATAAGCTCAATAAGCTCTCCTTTACTCCTTAAGCTGGCACTTAATCAATTACGCTTTCTAAAGCTTAACTGAATAAGCATATTTCCTTAAGACACCTCAAAGAAAGTTTAAGCTAATTTGGATGATAAGCCAATAATAGAAGGGCTTATAGGGACTTTACCAGCTTATCTCTGATAAGATGGAGCTTGTAGATAAGCTCCTTTGAGCAAATTAGATCCCTGTTAAGCTGGGATCAAGGTACACATTTTCTTTTACTCTTTTCAAGCTTAAATATCTGTTTAGCTTATCTTACTGCTTATTGCTTGCTTATTGCTACTTATTTGTGCTTATTTAGTTTTAATATAGCTTAATAAGTCTAGTTTATGGTTTTGAATAGTTTAATTTGAGTTTAGGTAGAATCTGTCTTAGATCTTAGTTTATAGCTTATTATAGTAGCTTATTCAACAGTGCTTATTTTACCTTAGAATTTGCTTATTTATCATTTATATGATTAGTTCATCATCTGTTTTCAAAAATCAGGGCTTATTTAGATCTGTTTTGGCTTAAATATGAGTTTTCAAGTTCTTAAAGGGGGTGTTTGGCATAAGCAGTCTTAACCTAAGTTAAGACTGCTAGGGTAATTCTTAGGATTTAAACTAGTTTTAATTAGCTCTAATTTAGCTTAAGTAATAGCTTTAATAAGTTTAGGAGTGGTTTTGATAAGATTAGTAGTTTGTTTTATCATAAGTCAAATTTGTTTAGTTTATAAGACCTTCATGTAGCTTATTTGATAAATGCATTTAAGGTATGGATTTTATGCTTAATTTGGCTCAACATGTATCAAGGTGAATCTGTTTTGAAAACATTTTGGCTTGGTTTAGCCTTTTGAATCCTTTTGTCAAAAATTGTCAAGTGATTTAAGTGTTTTAAGTTTAATCTTCAAGGTCTGAATTTGCAGACAATTTGAGATCATTTCCTAGCTTAGCTTAGATTTATTTTTGTGTCATTTAGCTTATTAAGTCTTGGATTTAAGTTGTTTTAAGTTTTTAGTTTCACATTTTGCATATTGAGTCTTAGAATCTGTCATTCATTTCTAGAAAAGCCAAAAATATTAGCAGTAGTCTGTCATCTTCATGATCCTTTTTCTAGTTTATTTGTTAAGCTTATAATCTTAATTTCAGCTTATTTGTGTTCTTTGAGTGTTAGACTTAATCTGTTTTAGGTTTGTTAGCTTTTTCTTTTAGCTTAATTAATCTTAAATCTAGCTTAAAGTGTGTCAAAAATCTTTTAAAGTCCTCTTAAGTCTCTTTTTAGCAATCTGTCTTTTTGTTTTTTTATGCTTTTTAGCTTATTTCTAGGTTTAATTGCTTATTAGGTATAGCTTAATATCTGTTTTAACCTATTTTGTTTCTCCTTTAGCTTAATTAGTCTTAAAAAGCAAAACAGTTAAGCTAAGTTTCCTAAGTCTTAGTTAAGTAAACTGTCATCTTTTGTAGTTTTTTCTAGCTTATCTAATAAGTTTCAGTAATAAGTCCAATTATTAAAGTAGATTATTTTTACTTATACTTTAGCTTTTTCAAAAGAAAATTAAAAAAAATGTTTTTACAAAAAGGAAAGTCACATGGTTCGAACATGTGACCTTCCCTTCACACACACAACGCCTTACCAGCATGCCCTTGGGACTTTTTCGTTATAAGGTTGTCTAGTTTAATTCTTATAGTAGTTTAGGATTAAGCTTATTTTAGCTTATTAATTTTTAACAGCTTATCTGTTTAAGCTGATTTAGTAGATTTTCTTTATAAACCTCCTTTCTAGCTTAAAGAATTTTTACAAATTTTCTTAAATTTTTAGGATTTAGTTTAGTATTTTTAATTCAATTTTTAGTATAATTTAGTTAAAAATAGTTTTAATTAGTTTAAAAGTAAAAAAAATTCCTATTTTTGAAAATTAGTTTAAGTCATTTTAGCTTAGAAATTTTCATTTTGAGTTTTTAGAACTTTAATTTGTCATTTTAAATATAATTAATTTGCATTTTTAGTCTTAATTAAATTTTTAATTACTTTTAAATGTCGTTAGGTTTTTAAAATTATTTAATTTCTAGTTTAGCGTGCCTTTATATGCTTTCCCTTTGCGTTATTAGGTTTAGAATTCAAAAACCAAAATTTTGAATATTCAAGCACGTGATCACAAACCGAAACAAGGATTCAAACACGTGATCACAAACCGAAACAAGGTTTTCAAATTCATACTTCGTCGGGATATGATATCCGGGAGATAAAAATATTGTTTGTCCTCAAGCAATTTTTATATCAAATGGGATACTCTCTATACTATTACTAATTTGGTAATTTAGGATATATATATATTTTATATATAGACTATTTGTATCGAATCAAGTTTTTGGCGCCGCTGCCGGGAAAGTTGTGTAACGAATACCGTGTTGAAGTTTGAAGATTAGTGTATTGAAGATCCTTCCCCGTGAAGTTATTGTTTATTATTTTCTATTTTCTTTTATAAAACCATAAAAATACAAAAATATTTTGTTTTCAATTTATTTTATTATTAAAAGTATAAAATACCAAAAAATTGAAAAACAACAAAAATAACCGTTGTGTCACTCGTGAAAACGGCTCACCTTTAGATTAACAAACTATAAGAGAGGTTTAAGGAGGGTTGATCCTACGAACTTCGACCCGAAAGGAGAAGGTTTTTAAAATGCTTCACGCTTACCCGCTCCTCCGCTTACCGTACACTTGTTCGATTATCAGTTACAAAAATATTTTTGTTCTATTTTATTTTTCTTATCTTGTTTTTAGTGCATGAGCACTCGCTCTACTTCTTCTAATCTATTTTCTCCGCTTAGAGACCCCGAGAGTCTTATTCGACGAAGGAATTTAGGTGAACCGTCATCTCTTTTCGACTTCGAAGAAGTTATGAGCATTCCTCATAATAATCAGGGACCGCCTCCTGCGGGACCCCCTCCTCCTAATAATAATGGTCCACCTTCGGTGGTGAGACCTAATGGGCCAGCTCCCCGATCGATGGAAGAGTTGTGCCAACCATCTATAAATGGACGGGGTGGACCAATTGCCCCGATTCTAATTTAGGCTACGGATTTTGGACTTCGTCATCACATCCACCGCGAGACACAAAATCTAGTGCTCAAAGAGCTTGGAGGTTCGAGCGTCCTCTTTCAAGCATAATATGGAGAATGCACATTGAAATGAGCAATTCAATAAGAGAGCTCGGATAAGCAATACCGGATTCGATCCGAGCACTCATGGAAATAAGTTCGGCACGATCACGAAATCTTGGTCCATCTTCTCTATCTAATGAATGGGGAGTCTGCTTATGAAAAATATGGAAAATCTTCCGACCTGCACGCACCCCCCGAGCATATGCATCAACAGGAATCACAACAAGAGGTAGAGTATAAACCTATAGTAAAATGACCGCCCGTAACCCCAGCATATAAAGTACATTACATAGTCCGTTTTTAGGATTGGCGACTTACCCAATCAATGACTTTGCACTGGACGTTCCCCAAACGGGTACTGTCGAGTCGGGTGAATTCAATAATAGACACATGTTGGCATTCCAGCCCTCCCTTCGCCGGAGATAAAAATATTGTTTGTCCTCAAGCAATTTTTATATATCAAACGGGATACTCACTATACTATAATTAATTTGAGATATTTAGTTATATATTTAATTATATATATACTATTTTGATCGAATCAAATTTTGATTTAGATAACCTCGGAGTCGATCCTAAACTATAAAAATTAATTAAATATATAAATTAAATAGTAATAGTAATATATAATTAAATATATTATATATTTAGTTATATCAAACGGCTCACCTTTAGTTAACAAACTATAAGAGAGGTTTAAGGAGGGTTGATCCTACGAACTTCGACCCGAAAGGAGAAGGTTTTTAAAACTATATTCTCTGCTAGAGACATCGAGAGTCTTATTCGACGAAGGAATTTAGGTGAACCATCATCTCTTTTCGACTTCGAAGAAGTTATGAGCATTCCTCATAATAATCAGGGACCGCCTCCTGCGGGACCCCCTCCTCCTAATAATAATGATCCACCTTTCGGTGGTGAGACCTAATGGGCCAGCTCCCCGATCGATGGAAGAGTTATGCCAACCATCTATAAATGGACAGGGTGGACCAATTGCCCCGATTCCAATTTAGGCTACGGATTTTGGACTTCGTCATCACATGATCCAACAAGTTCAAAATACTTGCCAATTTCATGGATTACCGGGCGACGATGCCCATATACATATTGACAAATTTTTGGAAATTACTCAACATATGAAGCAAAATGGGATCTCCGATGACGCCCTTTGTTTATCTCTTTTCCCATATTCCTTGACGCATCATGCTACCGCATGGTATGATCGCCTTCCAAGGAATTCCATCCACTCTTTCGATGAAATGATGAGGAAATTTCTCTCAAAATATTTTCCTCCTTCGATGGTGACTAAATTAAGGAATGAGATCCCGAAATTTCAACAAGAACTGCACGAATCATTATTCGAGGCATGGGAGCGTTACAAATTGTACATTGATCGGTGTCCTAACCATAATATGATTTTAGTTACACAAATTGATACGTTCTATAATGGTTTGACATTAAGGCATCGAGGCACCATCAATGTTGCAGCAGGAGGAACTTTTATGCAAATGACACCAGAAGAATGTTACGAATTAATCGAGAACATGACCGCTCACCACAACCATTGGGACACTTCAGCAACTCAAGATGATACATCTAGAACTATCTCTTCTACTAATACTACCGAGAGTCCAGAAGTTGTTCGACAATTGGAAAAGATGAATAAGAATTTTCTAGATATGACGAGACAACTACAATCAGTCAAATTTGTGAGTCCGAAGTGCGAGAGTTGTGGTGGTCCCCATTCTTTTACCGAATGCCTAGCCGTCGATGGCTACACTCAAGAGGCCGCTTATGCTACTACGGTTAACCATAATTCGGGGGGTAATTCCTACCAACCATAAGGTGACCATAATATGCTTAGCTATCGCTCGAATAATTACCTCGGACACCCGGTTTCAATCAACCGAATGTGCAAAATAATCAAAATCGGTACAATCAAAATCAAGGTAG
Source organism: Tanacetum coccineum (assembly GCA_026074375.1). Classification (NCBI taxonomy): domain Eukaryota; kingdom Viridiplantae; phylum Streptophyta; class Magnoliopsida; order Asterales; family Asteraceae; genus Tanacetum; species Tanacetum coccineum. The sequence continues at coordinate 951 of BQNB010144005.1, read as the reverse complement.
AGGGCAAAACTTCAATCAAGGAAACAAAAATTATCAAGCCTCGAATTTTCAAGCTCCGAATAATCAAATTCAAGTTGGACCATCGAATGAGTTAACAAACTATATAAAGATTAATGAGACTAATATGAGACCCATGCAAAATTAAATAATTAATATGAGAACAGAAATAAAAAATGATTTTGAGACCACGATGGCAAAACAACATAATGAGCTAAAGAACTTGATGAGTAGTTTTCTTCAAATGCAAAGTCCCTCGGGTTCGGGATCACTTCTTAGTAATACCGTTGCTAACCCGAGAGGTGACGTGAAAGCTATTACCACCAGAAGTGGTGTTGAATATGATGGACCTACGATTCCACCTACTCCTTCTCCTCTCCTGAAGGAAATGGAATGTAAAACCGAGACGACAATAGATAAGGTGCAAACTACAAGTTTAGAAAGTACCGCACATGTCCAAACTCCGGTTGTCTAAATTCCTATTTTGGAGCTCAAAGTTGCTCCAAAGCCTAATCCTAAACTGTCGATACCTTATCCTTCGAGGCTTAATGACCAAAAGCTCCGTGAAAAGGCTAATAATCAAATGTTGAAGTTTCTTCAAGTATTTCAAAGATTACACTTCGATATTAGCTTCGTGGATGCTCTTCTTCATATGCCGAAGTTTGCTTCTACATTTAAGAGTCTTCTAATTAATAAGGAAAACTTATTTGAATTAGCAAGTACTCCGTTAAATGAGAATTGCTCGGCGGTGCTTTTTAAGAAGTTACCCAAAAAACTTGGAGACCCCGACAAGTTTCAAATCCCGTGTGATTTTCTGGAGCTAGATGAGTGCTTAGCCTTGGCCGATCTTGGTGCTAGCATTAATCTAATGCCTCTTTCCGTGTGGAAGAAGCTTTTGCTCCCGAAACTCACTCTGACTCGCATGACACTCAAACTTGCAAACTAATTGGTTGC
>BQNB010144004.1:0-16915 GCA_026074375.1 Tanacetum coccineum | reverse complement strand
CACAGACAAGTTGATAATTAGAAGATAGAGAAGCAATCAAGACTAATTTAAGGAAAACGTATTAATCATATTTAATCTAATAAAATGTAGGTTTTAGTTTATAAGTGCAATGATTGTCTTATCTTGTTGTTGATATATCTTTCCTAGATTTAAACGGTGCTTCTTCCTAAAACCTAGATCTAGCAATTCTGTCATAATTAACCACATCAGCATAAATTACTCATGGTTGATTATAATCTATCTTAGAAGACAATAATGGTGATCTTATTAAATCCTAGCTCATCGAGACTTTACTAACTTACTGCTTAACGGCTCTTTATATACTAGTAGTCCACTATCCAGATCTTTACCCAAGGAATCAGAACGTCATTTGTTTATCCTAGGTCACCTGCTAGTCCAACTTGTTCACTAAACCAAAGGCAAAGACAGGTCAATATTTGTGATCCTATTACTCTAGATATATAAATTACAGATATAGAGAGCTATCTTGGCATCTAGCTAACGCTCTATTTGTATTCCTAGATCCAGTTGAATGATAGATCGCATACTTAAGCACATAAACGAGTATAAATTGATAAACATAATCAACACAAAACGAATAAGGTACAATCAAAATAAACATAAACTAAACATTAAATTATCATAAACATGGCTAATACCTACAGCCATTGTAACTATACAATGTCATAGATGAACGATATAGGTAAAATAGACAATAATGAACAATACCAAAAATCGAACGCGTATTTAGAGTATAGAAATTAAAAGGGTTTCCTATAGGGCATTGTAAGATCTTCGTGGCTTCTCTTCTTTTCTAAAAATCGAACCTGGTGGTTAATGCCTTCTTCTTAGTCTTCCGTATAACCTGGTGGTTACGTCATATTGAATTTGGTCAGTCAGTAAGCTCCTATCTCTTGAAGATGAACAACTACTTGGATATACTGGAACGCCTAGGCTATGCTATGCCAAATGAACTTGGTGTGAGTCTTATTTTGAATTCTCTCAACAAGGACTATGATCAGTTCGTTCAGAACTATAACATGCATAGCATCGGGAAGAGTATAGTTGAATTGCATGCTATGCTAAAACTCTATGAGAAAGGTATTCCAAAGAAGGCTGAAACTCCCGCTGTGTTAGCAATACGGGAGGGTAAGATCCAGAAGGACAAGAAGAAACCGCAAGGGGCAAAGGTTAAGGACAAGGGAAAGAATAAGCTTGCCTATGCTCCCAAGCCCAAGATCCCACTGCCGCCTAAGAGAGATAATCCGACAAAGGACTCTGTCTGCCACCACTACAAGGAGGTGGGTCATTGGAAGAGGAATTGTCCGTCTTACCAAGTTGAGTTAAAGAAGAGAAAGAATACTAGGATTGCTAGTACTTCATGTATCTTCAGTATAGAACTCTATGCTTTTCCTAATATGACTTGGGTATATGATACAGGTTGTGGTACTCATATCTGTAATACTTCGTAGGGTCTTAGAAGAAGCAGAAAGTTGAAACATAGAGCTTTGAGTCTATACGTGGGCAATGGAATGCGTGCAACCGTTGAAGCTATTGGAAGTTATGATTTAGTTCTTCCTAGTGGTTTATTAATTGTATTAGACAACTGTTATTTTTCACATACTATTATTAGGGGTGTTGTTTCAATTTCCCATTTGGTTAACAACGGTTATATTCATACATTTACGAATTATGGTATTTCTGTTTTGAAAGATAATGTGTTATATTTTAATGCAATTTCACTTGATGGTATTTATGAAATAGATATGCATAATATTTATCCAAATGTTAGTTCTATGTTTAATGTTAGCAACAAAAGAGCCAAACATGCATTGGAATCTTCTTATCTATGGCATTATCATCTTGGTCATATAAACAAGAAATGCATAGACAAGCTTTAGCGTGATGGGATCTTACAACTCACTCATGATGAATCACTTGAGAAATGAGAGTCTTGTATGTTTAGGAAGATGGGGCGCAAGCCTATTTCCACATCAAGTGGAAAGAGCTAAGGACCTAATAGGACTTATACACACTGATGTATGTGGCCCTTTTAGAACTATGTCAAGAGAGGGTGCTAGTTACTTCATTACCTTTAAAAATGATTTCAGCTGTTATGGTTATGTTTACCTGATGAAACATAAACATAAGGTATTTGAAACATATAAGGTCTTTCAAAATGAAGTTGAAAATCAACTCGGTAAAAAGATAAAGGCTATTCGATCCGATCGAGGAGGCGAATACCTGAGTCATGAGTTTGTTAATTATCCTAACTTACTTCACCTTATACACCACAATATAACAGGGTGTCTGAGATGAGGAATCGAACTTTACTTGATATGGTTCAATCCATGATGAATCTAACAACTTTGCCAAAATCCTTTTGGGGATATGCTCCTGAGTCTGTTGTTCGCATTCTCAATATGGTTCCAACCAAGAATGTTAAAAGGATGCCTTATGAAATATGGCACAAGAAAGCTCCCAAGTTGTCCTACATAAGGGTTTAAGGTTGTGAGTCACTCGTAAAACAAGACGCGCCTAACAAACTTGATCCTAGATCCATTAAGTGTATCTTTGTATGATAACTAAAGGAAAAGATGCGTTACTACTTCTATTATCCACTCGAGAACAAGATTTTTGTTGCTCAAAAAGCTGAGTTCTTTGAGAATAGCCTATGGTACAAGAAGCGAGTGGGAGTCATGGACTTCTCAAATTGAGTGGGAGTGATGAAGGACTTGAATTAATTCAGGAAGAAGATACACAACCTTCTGAAAATACTAGCAAAGTACATAATGAGGTCGCGCCTATTGTGGTCGAGCCCCAAAATGTTAAAGTTCTTATTCGTAGATCTGCAAGGATACCTCAAGCACCAGATAGATACGAATTTTATGTTGATGTTGAGGAATATGAATTAGGGGATCTTAATGAACCACCTATGATGTGGTAGTCGTAGGACTTCAATAAGAAGTTTTACAACTCCCTAGGCAGAGTACCTAATCGTTGTAGTGTAGTATAGGCAAGACTCGAGGGTTGTTATCGTTCTGTAGGGGAATAGGTTAGGAAAGATCGAATAGAGCTTAACCGAGATCTATGGGATTGAAAGGAGATTATTTTTGTATTTTTATATTTTATAGAAAGTAGTAAAATCAATGGTTTGAGAGGTTGATTGATTAACTAATTAACTAAATTAAATATGATCTAAACTACTTGTGATAACTTTATGATAAAATAATGTATTTGCTTAATCATGCATTACTCATTAGATTGCTTCTTCTAATCATGTTGCCTTGTCACACTCGTGATGATCTGTGTCAGTATTTCCTAAGTCATGAACGAATTACACGAACCCGCCGTCTATTTAATTTTCTGTTAAGGCAATGCACAAGTAAGGTAGTATGAAGACTATTACAAGGCCCCTAAGAGTATATTAAATGCAATTTAAATATCTTAAGAGGGATCAACCATATTAAGGGTAAGGTAGTATGAAGACTGTTACCGATGGTATTCTTTCTACACACTCGCGTTTCCCTAGACGTCTATGCCAATTTAATATCTTATGGCTAGTTTTCTAAAGCCTAACGCGCACATTCATCACAAGAAGCAACAGTAAAAGGATCTACAATCCAACTTTCATGCAATCAGAAGCAAATATAAAGGAGGGTTTAGCCTAACATGTTATAGATAAAGCAAGAACATAAATCAACACTCATTACTTGTCAGAGCATATAAATTACCATAGGCTTGATAAAGGATAAAACCTCCACCGCTAGGCGCAAGCATTATTCAATACTATCAAAGATGTCTTTTTAAAGGGTTGTGGGGTGTAGGTGTAAGATAACATTAATGGAGACGGAAACAGATGGGATACATTTAGGGAGTGACTTTTGGGTGAAGGAAAGGGTTAGCTAATTATTTATACGAGTACACGTTGGTTAGGTTGCTAAGCCAAGAACTCGGACAAGATATACAAACTTTACACAACTCTACATCAATCTCTTTCTTTTTCTTTTCTTGACTTTAATATAAACATATACATAAGCAAATGGCAGCCCGCACATTGTTTTTCACTCTTTTTTTATATATACATTTTTTTAACACTTTTGCCCTGCCATTGCTTAAACATATAATACATCATGAGGGTTTATAGAGACACCCCTACACTTGAACTTTTACATACTCGATATTTACAATCTAACTAATGACCCGAACATGGAGATCATTTGACAAATATATAGGGGTATGGACTTAACTTTTATTCCCTATTGTTCTGCGAAATAAATACTACCATGAATCCTAATAGTCCCAAAAACTGTATTTACAAGGATAAGGACTTAGCAATCGTGTACTCAAATAATTAACTTGGGTTAAAACAATAATGTACTAAAGGTGAGTACATACAAGGTAGGCTAAGGCGATTTGGGTGTAACAATTGGTTCAAGGGTGACAATGCTCTTCATTAATAGTCCGGCTTAACCAGAAAATTATGAGAACCATAAAAAATGATAGGCTCGGAGGGTTGTACTAGGGGTATCCAGCACTAAAAATGAGTGCATGGCAAGGGTGTGGGATAGTTATATATTCGATGTGACCATAATAACAATTACAGCTTTAAAACATGGGTTAATCCTAGTGCCTCTTTTCTAGCAAATCCTAATACTCACTATGCAGTCTCGGGATGCATCACAAAACAAGTTCTATAATTTAATTGTAACACCCCCAAAATACGATACGCAGTGAAGTACAACATTTTGGGTGCTACTTCATAATACATGCACACGAGCCCCAACAAATGATCAAATGATACGTTTATAAACAAAATTTATTCAAATTATTTAAATAAAATCAGAGTTACATAGGTCCTAAATAACTTTAGAAATTTCTTTTCTAATAAGTCACAGCACGACTTCCTTACAAATCCCATTTTTATAAAATGTATAAATTTTCACCGAGACATAATCCCTGATATCCATGTTCTGTTCCTTCTAAGCTATCAACAACTCCTAAACCTGAGATACATGCTTAAAAACGTCAACAAAAAGTTGAGTGAATTCATAGAGTTTACAAATAACAGTCAGATTGCAATATTTGGTTCCACAAAAACAATTATAACATTTCTTGCACGGCAAGTTATATCATGATTTCCACTAACATGAGCCCGTGTATCGAACCTTAACACATTTATCATTTAGGATAAAATACTGACCGGGAAGTATGCCACCACCCCTAATCTCAATACAAAATGTCCATTACAGGTTGTTCACCATCGGATTCAGACCCGGACAGGGTTGTCAAACCCAATAGATCTATTTAATGCGTTCAGCGTTTACCTCCTTAGTAATTAACGGTCACATAGCAAAAGGCGTATACTCATAGTATGAAATCATATCACGTATAAAAACACATTGCGTTCAATTTTTCAAAACAACATGTATCCCCCTCACGGGTTATAAAACATTTAAAACAGTTCAAAAGCGAGGTTGTGAACTCACCTTGATCGAAGCCGAAGATCAAAATAACCAAAACAATCACGAACTATTCAACAACGAACTCAACCGCGACCTATAATTTATGTCACTTACTATACGATAAGATACGATCGAATAGTGCGTACATCGCAACTATTAAAACTATATAAATATACATACACATGTGATGAGAAATCGACTTGCGCGTCTTAGATCCTAAACCCCACATAATTGAGTTGAGGTGGGGGCTAGGTTATGAGAAGGAAGCCCTAAATGGGTTTCTATATATACCCAAAACATTAAAAACAAAGTGACAAGTGGATAGAACTTTAGGGATTAATGTTGTAAATTTTATTAGAGGAGCCATAAGTGTAACTTTTGGTAAATATTGGTTCGGGACTCGTTTAGGCAAGTTAACGATTGATTCAAAATACAAAAATTACGTCATTGTGTTCCAAATAGATTTTCCCATAAAATGAGTATTTACTTGATAGTATTTCATAAATGTTTTTATAAAACTTATTTAAAATGTTGCTTTGTTAGGATGTATGAATGTTTGCATGTCATGACGTTGGCATGAAATGCCTTCATTTCAATGTCAGACACCTTTTGGATTTTGTTGATGTGTTTGGGTATTTTCATGACACTGCGTGTCTATACCTTGTATTTTATGCATGTTTTAGTTTCTCTATATAGACGCCAATGTGTTGTGATGATTCCCTTTCTCGTCGCGCCTCGCGTTTCTGCCTTGGCGGGGTGTGACATCTTTCTTGAAGTGACGAAGTATTAAAGTTAAAGAATTTGAAAGAAAGCTCCATTACTCTGATGTTGTACATCTTTCTTGAAGTGACGAAGTATTAAAGTTAAAGATTTTCAAAGAAAGTTCCATCACTATGATACCGCACATCTTCCTTGAAGTGACAAAGTGTTAAAGTTAAAGAATTTCAAGAAATATTTCTGATGTGAGGGTCGTAATGACTTTTTCACAAAGTTTTACAACTCCCTAGACAGAGTACCTAACCGTTGTAGTAGTAGTAGTATAGGCAAGACTCGAGGGTTGTTATCGTTCTCTAGGGGAATATGTTGGGAAATCTTGATCACGGTCTAACATAATTCTAGGGGTTAAGAGAAGATTCTTTTTGTGTTTTTATATTTTATAGAAAGCAGGTAAATCTATGATTTGAGAGGTTGGCTTGTTTAACTAATAACTAAACTAAATAATATCTAAACTAATGGTGATAACTTTACAATAATTAAATGTATTTACTTAATCATGCATTACTTATGAGATTGCTTCTCCTAATCTTGTTGCCTTATAACACTTGTGATGATTTGTGTAAGTATTTCCTAGGTCATGAACGGATTACACGAACCCGCCGTCTACTTAATATTTCGTTAGGGCAACGCACAAGTAAGGTAGTATGAAGACTATTACAAGGCCCAAAGAGTATATTAAATGTGTGTGAAATATCTTAAGAGGGATCAACCATATAAAGGGGTAAGGTAGTATGAATACTGTTACTCAATGGTATCCTTTCAATGCACTCATGTTTCCCTAGACGTGTCTACAACGATACAGACAAAAGCTGGTTTTCTAAAGCCTAACGCGCACATTCATCAACAAGAAGCAACAGTAAAAGGATCTACAATATGACTTTTATGCAATCATAAGCAAATACAAAGGAGGGTTTAGCCTAGCATGTTAATGTTAGCCTCAAATATTTAGTCGAACAAGGAAGTTCATTCACTAAGAATATTAGGTCTTAGTCATTTAATTAAGTAACGTTGTAATAGGCTAGAACGGGTAAACGGGCTCTCATATGTAAGCTAACCGGTCACGTGTATCGGGCGAAAGCCCAAGTATTCCTGAGCCCGGCCCGTTGAAATACTAAAGGCATGCAAGCCTTTTAGTCTAAGTATAAATACACCTCTCCAAGGAAGGAGTGGTGGTTGGTTCATTTGTAAACTTTTGTCTTGCAAGTAATTCTTCCTAGTTTCTTCCTACTTTTCTTGTTTAATCCATGATCTAAATTATGAAGTGAGTGATTTCTTGGTTCTGACATTTGGTATCAAGAGCCTCGGGTGGATTGTGATTTGTTTTGTGGGAATAAGCTTAAAATTCAAAAAAATTCGTGGCTTATTTTGACAAATAAGCTCCCGGCTCAAAAAATTTTGTGGCGTATTGGTTCTTAGGTGGTGTTAAGCTCAAGCTTCTTAGCTTATTCATAGCTTAAACGTGCCTTTTCAAGAATCAAACATAGTTTTTTTTGTTTGAAAACTTTTGAAAAAAAATCAACATTTGTGACTTTGTTTGTGGTTAGATTAAAAAAAGACGTGTACTTTTGTGTTCTAAATGTGCCATAGTATCTTATTTTAAAGTTGGTTAGCTTATTCGTGGCTTATTGTGGTTTAAAAAATGGTTTTAACTCGTTTTTCATCCTAGCTAGTTGGTAGAATTCGTGGTAGCGAGTTACTGTGGTCCAACATTTATATTTGTTTGTTTGCTTAAAGTGAAACAGGACAAACAGGTACGAAAGTAACATGTGTACCAGCGAGAAAGGGACTTCAAGTAGCAAGTTAGCAGGAAACTGGATAGCGAGTTAGAAGTTTGGGAAGATAGCGAGTTAGTGATTTGGTAATATAGCGAGTTAACAGGTTTATTGAAGACTTTTTCAAGGTCAAAGTCAAAGGTTACTCTGCCCAAATTTTCTCAAATCTAGCGAGTTATACTTCAAGGAAGACCAGCGAGTTATCAACATAATCGTTAGCGAGTTAGCAAGTTGGGATTGCAGCGACTTAGAGATCTGGAAATTCAGCAAGTTATATAAAAGGAGTAGCGACTTACAGGTCTAGCGAGTTACAAGTTTATTTGAAGAAAAATTCTCAAGATCTAGCGAGTTGTTATGCTGCCTACTTTTTTTTAAAGTAGCGAGTTGCGCCACTGAAATCCCTTGTTTTGAAAACCTAATCCCTTGTTCTGAAATCCCTTGTTGTCAGGTGGTATGTGACTGAATTTGGGAATATATTAAAGTAGTCGATCCGCGCATCAGGTGGTATGTGACTGAATTTGGGAATATATTATCTCATTAAAATAACTTGAACCATAACAACTAATAATCACAAGAACTTAATCAATTCAACTTCAATCACAACACATCTACTTAAGATCCTTCAATCATTTTCACTTCATAATTCAACAATCATCCATCATGACAACTCCAATTGTAACTTCCACAACCGACAGTCAAATGCATAACAACATAATGGCAGCTGGTTCAAGAGATCGTCCACCAATGCTTGCAACGGGATGATATGCACAATGGCGATCACGGTTCTTACGATACATTGATACAAGACCAAATGGTAATGCCTTACAGAAGTGCATTCTCGAAGGTCCTTATACTCCAACTACTGTAGTAGTTCTAGCTGTTCCTGCAATAGAGAACTCTCCAGCAGTTCCTGAACAAACAACAGTTGAAACTGTCCTGAATATGTCTCCTGCAAACAAAGCTCATTTTGAATCAGAAAAGGAAGCGATTCATTTGATATTGACTAGAATTGGAGATAAAATATACTCAACTGTTGATGCATGTAAAATAGCTCATGAAATGTGGGAAGCTATCAAAATGCTACAACAAGGTGAATCACTTAACATTCAAGATGTCAAGACAAACTTATTTTAGGAGTTTGGTCAATTCACCTCTCGCGATGGAGAAACAATTGAGTCATATTACACAAAATTCTACAAGATGATGAATGAAATGATCAGAAACAACTTGACAGTTGCTACGATGCAAGTCAATGTTCAATTTCTTTAACAACTTTAACCAGAATGATCAAGGTTTGTAACAATTGTCAAGCAACAATACAAGTTGGATGAAGTTTCCTATCATAAGCTATTTGACATTCTGAAACAATACCAAAAAGAAGTTAATGAACTCTGTGCTAAAAGAATAGCCAAGAATGCTAACCCATTAGCACTTGTTGCTACTGCTCAACCATGTCAAGATCCATATTATCAAACATCAAAGTCTTACAAATCATTTGCACCAACATCAAAAGCCTTAATTCTAACCAGAACTCATGCAACTATAAGACACAAAGGCAAAGAGATAGCCAAACCAATTACACCTCCATCCGAGTCAGCTTCTGATGAAGACAGGGATCCTGAACAAGCTCAAGGGATAAGGAAATGCAAAAAATTTTGGCTCTCATTGCAAAGTACTTCAAGAAACTCTACAAACCTACCAACAACAACCTTAGAAATTCCTCAAACACCAGAAACAAGTATGTGGATACTACTCTAAGGTACAAGAATGACAATCAGACAAGACAGTTTGGGAATCAGAGGACATTGAATGTTGCTGGGGCTAGGGACATTGTAGGTGGTCAAGTAGTGCATCAGTCTAAGATACAGTGTTTTAACTGCAAGGAATTTGGTCATTTTGCTAAGGAATTCAGAAAGCCAAAACGGGTTAAAGAATCTACGTATCACAAGGAAAAAATGTTGCTATGCAAACAAGATGAGCAAGGTGTTCCACTTCAAGCAGAGCAATTTGACTGGCTAGCAGACATGGATGAAGAGATTGATGAACAAGAATTAGAAGCACATTACAGCTATATGGCAAAGATCCAGGAGGTTCCTAATGCAGACTCAGGCACTAATTCTGAGCCATTAGAACAAGTACAATACGATACTAGATATAATGTGTTTGCCAATGAAATATAACATTCTGAGCAATCTGAATCAACTAGTAACACATGTGTAGTGGAAATGGGTGATAGTAATGTCATTCCTGATTCACCAAATATATGTGATAATGATATTCAGAATGACCAAAATGATGTATAATGTGATGATGAGCGTGTTGCGCTTGCTAATTTAATTGCAAATTTAAAATTTGATGTCAATGAAAATAAAAAGATTCAAAAGCAATTAAAGAAAGCAAACACAACACTTGCTCATGAATTGACTAAGTGCAAATCTATTCTTGCAGAAACTAGTAGAACTCTAGAGGAATCTAATAGTATTTGGGATAGTTGTCTAGTTGCACTTCAAAACAAACAGACTAAGCTTGAGAAGTACAAAACCTTTAATGACCGTACTGTTCACTATGAGAAACTTGAACATAAGTTAAATGAAACTCTAGGACTATTAGCTCAAAAGGACATTGACATAAAAGAAGGTTTAAAATTTAAAGCCTACGAAATTTCAATTGTCCAAGAGAAACAAGATGAGTTAGTCAAACAAAATCTTTTAACTAAGTCACATTACGAAGGTCTTGTCAAAGAGAAAACAAAGGTAATAACGGATTTGAAACTTAAGGAAGAAAACGATATTGATAAAATGATTTCAATGGAAAAACAATTAAAGTTTTTAAATGAAATCCCTTACACATGTTAGCACCCAAATGCCCTAAATTTAATGGAAGACCTACCTTTGCTAACCCAATGTACCTCTAAAAGGCTCAAAATGAGAAACCATGTTTGTATGAGATCCCACATGACCAATCTGATCCTGCAAACAGACTCATCCCCGATAGGGACGAGATTCTGACTCTTGAAGAAGAGAGTCGATCAAAATTAAATAAAGACTTAGTGAAACCTTTTGACTACACAAAGTTAAATAGTCTTTATGAAATTTTAAAACCCCCGACCCAGGAATATCTTGTTCAGTTAGCACATGCAAATGAAATAAGAAAGAAAATGTAGAGAAAATCATTTGTGAAAACGAAACCAAATATTTTCAAAAACATAGATTTCTTACTAGTGTCAAAATCAATAAGCAAAATTAGACAAGTGTATAATGTCATGATGAATAACATAAATCATCTTAGAGAAATTGTCGATCAAGCTTGAGTAAAACATTCAAATGACCATCTTCATCTTCGTGCCCCAACTGCTCATGATATGGAAATCCTGATTAAGTCATGTTTGATGCCTCTTGCACTTAAGACTCAGAATGATAGTTTCGCATTTGTTCATGAATTTAAGCATGAAATGCATGCTGATTTAAAGTACGTTGAATCCCTTAAAAATGAAATTGACGAACTTAAATCTGATAAGGCAGAATTTTCAAACATGTATGATATGCTCTTGCAAGAATGTGTATCTAATGATGTTATGTGTTCTTATTTGCATTCGTTATCTGATTTAGATGCGCACACGGAATTGAAATGCTTATATCTTCATAAAGTCAAGGAATGTGACTGTCTTGCACAAAAAATTTCAAAACAAACTGAATTTGTTAGTAAAGAAGTTTATACCGAGCTTTTATGAAGTTTTGCTAAAATAGAAAAACACTCAACTTCTCTTGAACTCGCTTTACAACAATGTCAAGAACAAATGAAAAATGAAACAGTTTGCAAAGAAAAAGCATCAAATGTATTTCAAAAGGAACGTGAACAATATTTTGAAATACAAGATTTGAAAGCTCAACTGCAAGACAAGAACATTGCCATATGTGAGTTAAAGAAACTCATTGAAAAATGCAAAGGAAAATCTGTGGAAACCAAGTTTGATAAAACCATCTGTTGTTCGACAACCAAATGCTCAAAGGATTCCAGAACCATCAGTTTTAGGAAAACCGGCTCCTTTTTCAAACTCTCTTGAGAGGAAAAACTTTTCAACAAAAAAGTTGGTTCCAAAAACTAATGAGTCAGAAGGTTTATAAAAAACAGTCACTACACAGAAATTGCCTCAAACAGCAACGCAAGCTGTAAGAAACACAAATGTGATTAAACCAGGCATGTATCAAATTAACAATAGTACAACACAAAATAGAGCACCATAGTTGCCTCAGACTTATAGGAATACTAATCCTCACGTATCTACATCTACAAGAGTAACTTACGGAACTAATGTTAGCAGACCACAGACTAGGAACACTCAAATGAAAGATAAGGTCTGTAACTGCGTGTAATGACAATTTAAAATCCAGAACTTTAAATGTTAATGCTGTTTGTGCTACTTATGAAAAATGTGTGTTTAAATCAAATCATGATGCTTGTGTTTCTACATATTTAAATGACGTAAATGCTAAAACTAAGAAGCCTAAGGTAGTGCCTATTAATACTAGAAAACCTAAAAGTCAAGCGAACAAATTTGTTGCAACACACCATAAGAAAACAGTTGCATCAGAATTCACTATCTAGAATTCCAAGAGTTACTATAGGATGCTATATGAGAAAACTAGTAAGGTGTGGAAATGGTGGATAGAACAACAATGCCCATCAGGATATAAATGGGTTCCTAAGACAAAAACGAAATGGGTGCCTAAAGTTAGGAATGAAACTATGAAAAAAAGAGTTAGTTTTGCCATAGATAATGCATCTAGGATAACTAATGTCTTGAAACTCACAAACACTTTAGGATCTAATTTGTCATGTATTCCATCCTCCTCTAATTGTCTTGCAGATTGTATAACTCATCTTATTCATTGTTGACTCGGGATGTACAAAGCACATGACAAGCAATATATCAATTCTGTGCAATTTTATTGAAAAATATCTGGGTACCATTCATTTTGGCAATGATCAATTTTCTCCAATTCTTGGTTATGAAGATTTGGTTTAAGGAAATATCACGATCAACAGGGTTTATTACATCAAAGGTCTCAATCATAATTTTTTCTCGGTTGGTCAATTATGTGATGCAGATTTAGAGGTTGCTTTCCGGAAATCTACATGTTTTGTTAGAGATCTTCAGGGAAATGATTTACTCACCGGTAACCGTGGATCTGATCTCTATACAATTTCCCTTCAAGAAATGACTTCATCAACTCCAATCTGTCTTATGGCTAAAGCCTCACCAACTCAAGCATAGTTGTGGCATCAAAGACTTTCTCATCTCAACTTCGACTACATCAACTTGCTTTCAAAGAAGGATGTCATGATTGGGTTACCAAAGTTGAAATATGTCAAGGATCAACTATGCTCCTATTGTGAAGTGAGTAAAGCAAAAAAGAAGTTCATTTAAGAAAAAGACTGTTCCAAGTTCGAAAGGACGGTTAAATTTGCTTCATATGCACTTATGTGGTCCAATGCTGGTTACTAGCATAAATAGGAAGAAATATATTCTAGTGATTGTAGACGACTATTCCAGATACACTTGGACTCTCTTTCTATGTTCCAAGGATGAAACACCAGAAGTTCTAAAAGATTTTCTTATGATGATCCAAAGAAATCTTCAAGCTCCAGTAATTTCTGTTCAAACTGACAGAGGCACTGAGTTCTTAAACAAGACACTTAATGCATTCTTTAAACAAGAAGGAATCGAGCATCAAACTTCTACACCACGAACACCTAAATAGAACGGTGTTGTCGAAAGATGAAACCGTACTCTAGTTGAGGCTGCTCGAATGATGCTTTCAGCTTCTAAACTTCCTTTGTTCTTTTGGGCTAAAGCAATTGCAACCGCATGCTATACTTAAAACAGATCGATCATTATCTCGACACATGAGAAAATGGCATATCACATCATCAATAACAGGAAACCTTCAATTAAACACCTTTACATCTTTGGTTGCACTTGTTACCTAACCAGAGATGGGGAAAATTTGGATAAGATGAAAGAAAAAGGGGATCCGTGCATTCTGGTGGGATACTCCACTCAGTCTAAGGGATACTGATATTTGCTTAATTGTATACTAATTTACCCGGGATTTTGCCAAATAAAAGCTAATAAAATGCCAAAAGAATAGAAAATGTGTGCTTTTGTGTTCAATTGTGCAGGTAAGGATTGAAAAGACAAAAAGAAGCAAAAACGATAAAAAACCAGCAAGAAACGAGAAAAAGACAAAGAGTCAAGAGCAAGACAAAGAAATCAGCCAGAAATCACAGCCGGATCAGCCCGACACAGTCAAACTCAGTCAAAGAAAGGAATAAAGAAAGTCAAAGGGTCAAATTACAAGTCAAGGGGCCAAAGATGTCAAGTGTTCAAAGATTAAGGGTTTACTTGGAAGTTAGAAGTTTCAAGGACTAGAGTTGCCAAAAGAGTAAAGTTGATTTTATAAAGAAGAAAAGAAAAGAGCCAACCACAAGGACTGAATTTGCAATTTCAGAAACCTCTTTATAACTACAAATGGGCGGCAAGAAGACAAGGGCTAGTAGTGACAACATTCCAAACCTTTCAAACAGACCCCGCCTAACTCGCAACTAACTAACAACTTTAACAACTTTTCCCGCCAAGATTTCCCACAACCCAATCCCGTATTTTTCACAACCCCGCTCCCTTTTAAACCCTCAATTCGTTCATACACTCTTCACCACTCACAAACCAACACGTGGCAGCACCCAATTGGTGCAAACACCTCACTCAATTGATCAAACGGCTCACAATCACTTACAAATGATCGAGGGCTGTGATTTGAATGGAGCATTCTAGAAATTCTTCCCTCTCTTCACCCCTCCTCTATAAATAGAAGTCTAGGAGTTCATTTTTCAGTGGTTGATTTTACTTTTAAACATTTACTTTGTAATTTTTCCGTTTTTAAGCAAATTAAGCTTTCATTTTAAGCACTTAAGCTTTAAGCTCTTGTAATCATTTCTTTTCACTTGTACTCTTTTAATTCAGTAATAAAAGTCGATTTACACATTTAATACTCTTTCATTTTTCAATTTGAAGCTGAATTCATCCAATAAGCTTTAAATAAGCTCATAAGAGCTTATTACTTCTAATAAGCTCAAATTTAGCTCAATTTCTGTCTTAAGCAATTCATTTACCATTTTTACTCATTTACATTCAAATCATGGATATTTGAGAAGTGTTGAGCTCAATTTGGAAGGACAAAGGAGAAATAAGCTAAAATCTAGCTTATTTTGGTTTAGAGGCAAGGTGCCATCTAGGAACACTGAGCTTCTACTCTTGGATAGCTCTAGTGTGAAGATTCTTCAAAAAACAAGGTTTAATTCTCTTAATTCCAAGTTATCATTTACCTAGTACTACATTTAGCTTATTTCAGTGACATTTGCTTATACTTGTGCTTATTCCTGTTGCATTTAGTTTAGATAGCTTTTAGATGTCATTATTCTAAGTTTTCTAAACCTTAAAATTCATTTAGACTTCATATTTCCATTTCTGTCATAGCTATTAGATTAAGCCTTAAAGAGTAACTTGCTTATTTCTCTTAATAAGCTAGTAATTTTACTTCTTAAATAGCTTTATTAGGTTAAATCTAGCATAAGTAGATAAAAAGCTTTACAAAGTTTTAGAGTCTAAAAGGTTTTAAGTGAAAATGAGTTTGACAGTTTTAGTTTAAGGTGTGTTTGGATTATACTGTTTTTGACTCTTAAAGTCAACACATTCCTGTCAAACTCTTTTGTTTAGTTGAGTGTGGTTACATAACTAAGTTTAGAACAAGTTTTAGAGGTTAGGGTTTATTTTTACAAAAGTTAGGGTTTAAATTCTATCATTCAGCACCAGGACAGTTTTAAAGCTGAGATAGTATTAGATTTTAAAGAATTTAAAAGCATTTTAGAGATCAAGGTTGTTTAGTGTTGACTTAGATTCATTTAATTACAAGTGAGCTTAAAAATTCTAGCTTATATCTTTGTTACTTGCACATTGCATCAGCAAAGCCATTTGCATCAGCAAAGTCACAGCAATTAGGGTTCAACATAGGTCTTTCCCAATTTTCACTTTTAAGTTTTTCATTTCCATTGAAAAATTAGGAATACTTTTACTTAGGTTGAGCATAGATAGCTAGAGTAGCTTATTCCTAAAGTTTCAGCATCTAAATTTCAGAATTAAGCTATTTAGCTTAAGTGAAAAAGCTCAAAAAACTGTTTCATTAAAACCTTGCATTTTTCAGCTTCATT
The DNA here is from genome assembly GCA_026074375.1 of Tanacetum coccineum. Lineage (NCBI taxonomy): Eukaryota > Viridiplantae > Streptophyta > Magnoliopsida > Asterales > Asteraceae > Tanacetum > Tanacetum coccineum. The sequence continues at coordinate 633 of BQNB010144004.1, read as the reverse complement.
ATCTTTCTAAAATTGTTAAACATAGGTTATTATTAGTTTAGATTCCTTTAATACACATCTTAAGCTTCAATAAGCTTCTTTTAGTTTTAATTTTCATCAAGTATTAAGCTCTCAATAAGCCAAAATCCTAAAAAGTCCTAAAAAGCTACTTTCTGTGACAGAAACTTATTGCTTATTTTTCAGCTTATTCTTTGGTCTAAAGTTCAAAGTGTCTTTATTAAAGTTGTTTAGAATAAGCTGGTTGCCAACTTTGTAGTTTTGAGATTTGGCTGAAAATCAATTTTTCATTAAGCTAAATAAGCCAAATTCGTAGGGTCTGTTTGGTAATTATCTAATAGTTTAAGGTTACCCGTTTTCTCTTTAGTGTAAATTTTACAAAGTTACCCCGCCTACCCTGCACTTTCTCTTATTGCAATTCCTACCCTGTCTTTCTTATTAAATAAAATAGTTTTAATATTTTAGAAATTAGTTTTATAAAATTAGGGTTTAGTTTTAATTGGACAAATTAGGGTTCAATTGAGGTTTTAAAATTAGGGCTTTTTGTTCTATAATTTTTCTGCACCTTTTTAGTTTCTAAAAATCATTTTTCCATATTTTTCTCATTAAATTTGTATTTTCTAGGAATTAAAATAG
>BQNB010144001.1:0-16915 GCA_026074375.1 Tanacetum coccineum | reverse complement strand
CCGTCAAACGAGTGTTTATACCGTTGTTACCCATTGCACTTTACCCGTCAAATGTGTTAAGGAGTTTGGTTTGGTCGGGGGTTCTAGTACAGAAACACTTTGGTCACTCTTTCTCTAACACGAACACAAACACATGACGGCGCACCTCATTCCCTTGTCTTGTTAAACCTTTTCTTCTTCTTCTTCTTCTGCAACTTACACACAATCAAACAACCTTAATAACAATAATAATCTGTTTACATAATAAATATATGGTTATGGGTGACCCTGACAACGATAAGCAGCATTCAAATGCTAATGCTAATGATGATGTTGATGGTGGTGTGGCGGCGCCGCCAAAATCACCATGGAAGACATCAACTACACCACCACCAGATGAAGATGAATCTGCTTCACATTCTTGGCCTGCACTCTCTTCATTAAAATCAACTAATACTACTACTACTGCTAATGCTGCTGCTGCTGCTGTCACTAATACTAATGTTAATCAGGTTATTCTTCTTTTTTTTTTGCTATTATTATTTATTTATTTATTTATTATTATTATTATTATTATTATTATTATTATTATTATTATTATTATTATTATTATTATTGTTATTATTTAATTTATTTATTATAAATCACTTTATTAAATACACCACCCCCATCTAGGGATGGCAACGGGTCGGGTTCGGGTCGGGTTTTTTTATTATAGAAAAAAAAACAATATTCTGTTTTTATTTTATTTTGCATATTATTTTACATATATTTGTGTGTGAATGAAAATTGAAATGTTGCAATTGAATAATTGATCAAGACTCAGAGAAACCTGTATATTTGGATTTGGATAGAAGATGAACACACATATACATTGAGTAAATATATATCAGTAATTTGCATTATCACCAACACACTGTTTCATTTGTTCTGTTTTAGTCATTGTATCTTTTTGTGTACACCTGAGTCATCGAAAGTTGGCTTTGTCCTGTTTGGGTCATTTTGTAACCAAAAGAACCCTTAAACATCGACTTTCAAGAATGTCAAATTTGTAATGACTCAAATGCACACAAAAGGTACAATGACTAATACGTGACATGCAAAAGAATGGTGGTATTTTATACAAATAATTCTCTATACAATGGCTCTATTACTTATATCTACACATGTAAGTTGCCAATATGCTTAAGATGCTCACTACAAATAATTAAATGTGGAGTTTTTTAAGATTTACATTGAAAATGCTAATTGCTTATGGTTATATTTCAGGTGCCTGCTGAGCCACAAAAGCCACATGGGCGTGGAAACCATAATTCTTCTTCTAGGCAATCAACACGCCAACACAAAGCAGCAGCCAATAAACATAACCCAAACGCTCCACCACCTTTTCATGGACCATTACCCTTTCATCAACCACCTGTGTATGGCGGCATGGCACCTTGGCCCCCTCATATACCTGTACATGGATATGCTTACCCGCCTGCTGTTGCACCATATCCTCCAGGAGGCAATCCAAATACTTATGGTGTCGAGATTCCTAATAGAAGACCAAACATGCAGGATAATCAGAAACCGTTATGTTCAAAAGAGAACAATGATGTGCAGCAGCAAAATTCTGGGCCAAGACCCTTTACAAGGCCTCCATTTTTTGGTCCACCTGCGGGATTTATACCTGGACCTGCCTTTGCTGGTAATTATGTACTTTTTGGCACTGCAGTGAAGGAAAGTGTGTTAGGGTCTATTGTTTGAAATGGTTTTCATGCTTACTTTTAGCTTTATTTTCTGACTTTCTTTACTTTACAAAGAAGCTACTAGTGAAAGGTTGAAAATATTTTTTCCAAATTTATTTTTGAAGAATTAATTTGTCAAGTATGACTGTTTAGAACACTCTATGCATTTAGAATAAACTTTTGGCTACATACGACCATTTTCTGTTTTAGATAATTTTTGTTATTTCACCAGTTAGAGATAAAAGCAAACCCAAGCAAACAGAGCAAAATTCTTACCTCTAGTTTTCTTCAGAGTTAAAAATGGGCTTTGTGTTTCTTTACTTTGTTAATTTGTCTTTTAAATTTCCCACTTAGTTATTTATAATTATTCTTAATCTTTTTTTATCTTTGATCTTTAGCTTCCTTTGGATAATGACTTGGCTGAAATACGTTATTGTCAGGTCCTCCCGGTTCTATTGTCTATCTTCCTGCTATACCTCCGTTTTCTGTTAGAGTCCCACATCCACCTTTTGTTGTTTCACATCCACCGGGTGCTGGGATTCCTATGTTACCTGCTCAGGCACAAGCCCTGAAAGCTAGTCTTAGAGGCCAAATTGAATACTATTTCAGGTGAGTAATTTGGTGAATAATAGATCATTGTATTTACTAATTAGTATAACAAAACTAAGTGAAATTCATCATTCAACAGTTTAGTGTTGCTAAATTGAGTCTCATTGCTGTTTTTGTGTCAAACAATGATACTTATCAAAGTTTAGTTTCTCATACAGAAAAAAGCATCTTTATAATTGTAATTTCAAAGTTGGTGAATTGGGAAAATAGAAGCCGACTAGTACCGGAAAAATCGGGTGAAATATTTGTAATTGACATTGTGCGAAATGGTAAGCAAAACAAGGCGGGCTAGTAGGATATAAAAGCTGATTAGAATGGATTTGATATATTACAGTAATATATACATTCTGTGCCCCCTGTCTTTGAAGGCTAAAGATCTAAAGTTATTCCAATAATCAGTCAATGACTTCATTTGCTATAACACAAAGATCAGTAATCGTTTCACTCAATGCTCCTTCAGTTTTTCTGTTTCTTTTAACCAGTTCAAACTAGTAAGAATTACTTTTACTTGAGCCGTAAATAAACAATGGTAACTTTTCTGTCAAAAAGCTAAAGTTACATCTTATGAAGTCTTCATGATAAAGAGAATCACATAAACATAAATAACAAAGGCATATCACATCTCCATGCGCGGAAAAGATTTTATAAACAAAAAACGAAAACAATTTTGAATGTCCTAGATACTTTGGGTGAAACTTTTTCTAATGGGTATAATATATGGAGTACCCATTAAAACCGAAAAGATGTGCCTAGAAATGCAACTGTTCTTAAGACTGACATGTAAGGTTAAATAAGTCATTAAAGAAAAGAGAGATAAAATTAAAATGATAAATCCACTCTTTTCCAGGGGGAGCAGCATGATAATAGTACTTGCTCTCTAGACACATAACAAGATGATCTAGTCGAAATTCTAAGATGAGAAGTAAAACGAAAATGAAATATTAAGATGAACAGAGAAGAAAATGTAGGGGAGAACGGAAAAAAGTTGTATAGACAAAAAACATCAGAAGATGATACAATGTTGTCATATCTAATATATTTTTTTTTCTATTGTTTTTTCAGTGATCAGAATCTGCTTAGCGATCAATACTTGATTTCTTTGATGGATGACCACGGATGGGTTTCTATATCTACTATTGCTGACTTTAAAAGGGTATGCTTATATTATTAGTGCACATCTTATCTATAAATTATACACTTGCTTTGTGAAGGAATTTTCATCAATTAATGATGAGCCCTTGTATGAACATCACAAACTTATCTATTAGAACTGGATTATGTTTCTTGTAAATTAGTATTAAATGACGTTATATATATGTTGCATGGTGCAGGTTAAAAGAATGAGTACAGATATACCGTTTATAGTGGATGCTTTACTGAGCTCTAGTACTCTTGAAGTGCAGGTTCAGTATATCAAATTTCTTATGTTATTTTACTAACGGAATCCAGTTAGTCTATGAATTGTTTACAATGAGATGATGTGAAACCACAATATGCTTTTTGTTATCTTTACAGGGTGACAAGGTGAGGAAGCGTGATGGTTGGTCAAAGTGGATTCCGGCTTCTGTGGGAAATAAATCTTCTATGATGGAAGAACGTTCTATGAAACAATCTGAAGAGGGTGGTGATATTCAATCTTTAAAGAAAGATACTTCCGGTGAAGATCATTCAAACACAGAAAATAAGTCGAAATTCTCGAAACAAGATATTGATAAAGTTTGTGATGATTTTGGAAGCACATTCATGTTTGATGAGGAGCTTGAGCTTGAACACAAAAAGGACGATATTTCCTCTAAAACAAGGTACAACATGACCAAGTATACCTTCACTATGTTAAAATCTTATGTCAATATCTCTTTCAAACTGTAGCGTCACATCTTAATTTTCGGTTAAAAAATTTATTCTGGTTTTTCTTTAATTTATTTATACGCCTTGCCCTAGGATGGATGATGAAGATGATGAGATGGTTGTCAATGATCAAGCAGTTGAAAGACTTGTAATTGTTACACAAGTAAGGCTGTCGTTATGTTTGTATGATAGAAAGATCTTTTTTCTTCAATATTGAAAGTCGACATAGTAAATGTTATTCCTTTTACATGAGATATCACGTGTTAGCGCACGAATCAGATTATGATTAACAAACAAATATTGTTTATCTTCATTGCAGAATAATAGGAGCGGTCGCGGAACTAAAGGTTCTGTAGAGGAAACAAAATTTTCCAATGAGCTTGCTTCTGCCATTAATGATGGTCTATACTACTATGAACAGGTTATTATCATCCTTTTCTATTAGCATTTTTTATATTTGCATACTATATGTATATATATTGTTATATGCATAAATTACCATCGTACTTTTTCATTTGTCCGGTCGAGTATCGGCTCCTGCCTACTCCAGTTGGTGCCCCACTGGGCAGGAGAGTTGCCGGAGCTATTCCTTGTGGGGTGGACACTGGCTGCTGCCATAAGGCACCCGGGGTCAGGGTGTTCCCGCCAATTCACACCTTTTGTGGCTATGTATAAAATTGTTAGAATTATAAAATTGCTAGATTTTATCCAAAAGTGTCAAAATATGGGCTGCAAATGACTGAAATAAGACATAATTCATCTTTTATTGACTCAGTTGTACAAAAAAAGTGGCTGAAACGGGACAAATGAAAAAGTATGCCGGTATTTTATGTAAATAACCCTTTATTTAACTATAGATCATCATATGTCTTGAATCCTTTTAAATTTCCCTTTATCAAGTAATATATAAAATATCTGTTAATTTTAGGAGCTAAAATCAAAGCGGAATAAAGGTAGAAGAAACAATTCAACAACTGAAATAAAGGACGTGACGTCCAAATCTCCTAGAGTGTCTTCTTCCATTCCAAATCAAGTGGCTGGCAGTCCTAATTCTAGAAGGAAGCAAAATAAAGGATTCTTTAAGCAACAATCGCTAAAGAACCAGCGCTTGTTTTCTAGCAACCTTAAGAATAATGGAAGTGTATCAGAAAGTCCTCCAAGTTCCTCAGTCGGATTTTTCTTTGGTTCAACACCTCCTGATAGTAATCATGGGTGAGTTTAGAATTTAAAATGTCAAAAGGTGGCCATTTTGACTCCATTTACGGGGTGAATTCAGGTTTATTTTTATCTTTAACTAGGAAAAAACTGGCTGAACATTGGCCTAAGTGCACTTTTACTGCATAAAACTTATTATTCTATTTACCGGAAGTTTATATATGATATATGTTTGGTAGTCATATTTGTTACGAGCCATTTATAAAAAATAAAATTTATGGGCAAAATGTTATTTGGGTAAATCCAGTCCAACCTGTTCTTACATGTTACCCAACCCGCCCATTTTGTCACCCTAAAAAATGAGAAATCCTCACTATGAGTCTACACGCTGGCTAATGTTTCTTCTACCATCTTATACAGATTAAGGTCTTCGAAGCTGGGCGCTTCTCCCCATGGTGGCTTTACAGTTGGTAGTCCGCCTGTAGGGTCCATGCCAAAGCCATTTCCACCTTTCCAGCACCCTAGTCATCAGCTTCTAGAAGAAAACGGTTTCAGGCAGCAAAAGTGGGTAGAGAGTGACTGTTTTCGTATAGTCAATATATACTTTAATCAGTTATTTGACTTATTTTGACCTATGCAGGTATGTTAAGTATCACAAGAGATGCTTAAATGAGCGGAAGAAATGTGGTGTAGGATGCAGTGAGGTACCTATAAGGATGCTAATATCATCTTTAACAATTTATCAGTTATGTTGATATTTATTTAAACTCAAGTTCAAGAACATTTTTTTTGGGGGGGGGCACTACGCTAGTTGTTATTCATATATGATTTTATCTAACACACGTCATAGTTTGTAATTTCGTGTTATTGCAAGCTAGTATTTGTTAAAATATCTGATACTTTCTGCAATATTTGTTGGAAGAGATTATTCATTGTGTCTGCATGCAGGAAATGAATACTCTGTACAGATTCTGGTCGTATTTTCTTAGGGACTTGTTTGTCCCTTCAATGTATAATGAATTCAAGAAAATAGCACTGGAAGATGCAACTGCTGGTTACAACTATGGAATGGAATGCCTTTTCAGATTTTATAGGTACCAAAATTTCATCATTATTTTGTACGCAACTGTCTATTTTGCCCTTAGTTTTCTAATCTATCCGAATGAGTATCATGTCTCTAATTCCTTTATCTTGTTGCAGCTACGGCTTGGAGAAGGAATTCAGAGAAGATGTTTACGGGGATTTTGAACAGCTAACTCTGGATTTCTATAATAAGGGAAATCTTTATGGTCTTGAAAAATACTGGTAACTACCTCAATAGACCTATATAACTGTGTGTATGCGTATTCATATGCGCATGATGCTGAAAGTGACTTGGTTTTTGGTAGGGCATTCCATCACTATTCCAAGACAAAGGATCACAAAAAGCTCCCTGAATTGGATAGACTACTCAAAGAAGAGTACAGAAGCTTGAATGACTTTAAGGTCAACCGTGCCAAAACAAAAGTGAAAATCAGCCAAGTTTGACTTCTGTACAATGGAAGTGAGGTCTTATGAGGATATTTATTATCTTATAGAGATGGAGTGCGTTTTTAGCTCTTGGTCTAGAGGACGTCTTTTGTGACAACAGAAAGAACGGTGGTTGTACATAGCAGTATGTTGTCACTGGGTTACTTGTATCTGCTGACCTTATTTTATTGTACTGTTCCCATGGGCTCTTTCAAACTTTCTATTTATGGGAATTTTCGTCTAAACTGGGAGACCCTTTTTTTTCATTCTGTAAAATGTATCATTTTGGTTATAATAGTTTCAGAATATTTTGGATTTGTTTGTCCTGTAAAGCATTTTTCATGTTCCACTTCCCTTTATAACCTGATCCACACGCTAGGAACATTTTATGAAATTACCATTCTATAATACAGATATAACATATTTGTAAATACCAATAAAACGAGTAACAAACTTTTTTCGCATTACTTGCATGTAAATGTGATGATTTTAAAACAACTTTTGTCCATTCTGAAAGGCTAGCCGATGCTACCAGCTCTGCCCCTGAAGAGCGTCCAGAAAACTGTAGGCTGATTTCGCCTCCCTTTTTGATATTTAAAACTGTCGCGGTTTCCTGATCAGTTATGTCGATTCACCTCTAGTGTAAAGCAGAAACATATATACTCGATAAGACAGGTGGAGACTGCAGTAAATGGTGAGGAGTTTGGAATAATTGGTCTTCCAATATCTGAAAATCGAGTGCGAAGATAACAACACTAGAGAAATATTCTAATTTACTACTAATTCCGTCTCACAAAAAATGTCCACCTAACTATTGTAGTCATGGACGGAGGATACCAAAGGCAGGGGTGGGCCCTGGCCCCTCTAAAATGTTTGCCTTTGTTCTTGCAGCCATTGCAAAAAATATTTATTTGATAATTTGGCCCCTTTAAAATGAGTAAATGTTACTTTGGCCCCCCCTGCAAAAATGCTTCAAGCTCCGTCCCTAGTGTGTCTAAAAAGAACAAGGACCCTAGCTCTCAAGTCTCCCGACTTAACTAATTATTTTCTCAATGTCGCTTGTTCCATCAATTTGCAACCTAGTTCGCCGTTCAAAAAAATAATAATTTGCAACCTAGTTCAATTTACCATTTTGTAACCTAAAATCGGCATCGGAAAGAAAACAAATACCTGTATTATTATTATAAATCTCATAATGCATATAACAACAATGATTTTGGTATAATTCCCGAAATACAAATCTACAGTTAATACCACTCTTTTTTGTTACATATGCATACATCAATTTGTTTATTATTATTTTTATAATAAGACAATCATGTAGATGTCACCGAATCAAATAACGCGGACAATATGAACTTCAAAACATACTCCAATCAATACCCAATGTATAAGCTCATATACCCAAATTCTTCATGATAGCTTATTTATCACCTATTTAATTACCATCTAATGTTCCAACACAACTATATTTTTTTTAAAGTTAAATAATTTATAAGCTGAAAAACTTTAAAATTATAAAGTAACTAGTTCAATTCGTAGAAACACATAAAATTTGATTCTTTATAAAAGTGAAAAATACTAACTAACGAGATTCAATGTAAAAAACATGTATTTTGTAACAAGAGAAACTAGAGATTCTAACCAAAACATGACGTCGAAATCAAAACATCAAACGAAGAGCAACTGGTATCTAAATAAATATTTTGAAAACTTTGATTCATTAGTAAATTGCTACAAACAAAATGACAATTAATTAAAAAGACTACTACTATAAAACAAATAATTGAAATAGCGGCTGATAAAAAAAAATGAGATGAGGTCTTGGTCTGAAGACCAAGATGTTGATGCCCTACACGATCTGCTGCTCTTCTACTATTCTACCTACGTTACTCTATTCTACCAAAACTAAAACTACGAAGAAAAAAAAAGATAGATACTTAAAAATGATATGAAAAGATTCTCTCAAGATAAAAAATTTCCATGTGCTACTATCAATACTATTCTACGACAAAAGAAAAGAAAATAAACAAGATGGATAAATAAAAAAATAAGAGTGATCGATATCAATGATAAACCTGGAAAAACTCTTTAAATCGTTCGAACCATCAACAACATATCGGACATCAATCAAATCAATCTTCGATACAAATCAAAAGGAATCCAAAACTTGAGAAGAGTATTTGCTTACAAAAAAGTAAATTACAGAGATATGATGAAAAAAACATAAAAGAAAATTGCAGGAAAAATAGAATGGAATGATTTGAATGAAATCCTCCCCTATTTCTAGGGGAGTCTTGTGCACTATGTGAGGTAAGACAGTCAATCTTCTTCAATCCTTCCAAAATTGCTTATGGAAAGCAATAATCATAGCCAATCAACATAAATCCGCCCATTTATTGCTTTGACATTTCCTATTTAATTTGAAACTGCACATTAATTGCTTTGACCTTAACCATTTAATGCATCATTTTTTGCTCATAGTTTATTATATTTTCAAACTAGCTTATAGACCCGTGGATTCACGAGAAGTGTAGAAGAAATAATCCATTAAGTAGTTAAATAAGTAAGAACTTATTTTGTAAGAAGTTACATTCATAAATAATGTAAGAAAAACACTGAAGGTAAACATGTTTCGTTAATATATGAAAGAAATAATCAGATAATAAGTGCATTATTAGATAAACATTTGAGTTTGTAACAATTAAATAAATAAATGTCATACTTTTAACGCAAGTCTGTGGTTTTGAACACGTGAGAACTTCAATCAGTTGCTTGATTAATATTTCTCAATAACATTATCAGGACTCTTACTTTTAACGCAAGTGTGTGGTTTGGAACACCTGAGAAATTCAATCAATTGATAAATTCTGATGAGAAAATGGATTGATCTATGGCGGCGCCACGTTCATTTTTATCTATGCTGTCGCAACTTAAGTAAGCCATTGAAAATTTCTCCAACAAATGATCGTTTATAGTGTCCACAACTTCATTCGTTTGAGCAAGAATGGCCTTTTCTTAGATATATGACAGATCATTTATGTTATCTAAACTGTTTGGATAAGTAAAATCGATAATAGATGTTACCTGGTGAGCCGCATGTATAAGAATTTTGTCAGTTACATCTATCGAAACCTCTCTGTCGTTTGCTTTTTGCGGTCCAATGAAATAAGGTAATTAAGTAATCATGTTCATAATATGATGATATAAGATAACATTATTTAGGAGAATTTGACAAATAAAAGAACGGTGCAATATGGTGTTACCTGACTATTCACATAAAATCACCCATATCAACTCGTTACACAATATTACCCATATCAACCTTACACAAAATTACCCATATCAACCTATTACACAAAATCGCCCATATTGACTCGTTACACAAAACAATTATAACAGTGACACTTAGTGGGTTTTACCATTAGAATCATTTCCCACCAGTAGAAAAATCTAATGGTAGAATGAATGTAACACAACAGTATAAATCAAATAGATTTTAACACAATTGAAGCTTACATAGATTATTTGTTTGAATCGAGGTTATGTGAATCACAGTAGATTGACTTATGATGTCTGCAAAATGAAAAGTGAATAAAATTAGTTTAACCTATATCCAAATCACAACAACATGTAATACATGTACGAATGAATCGGTTTCTTATGTATTTGTTTTTGAATCAGTGTTAGAGAGAGATTGATTTAAATTGGTGTTAAAGGTAGTCCTCATGATTATATTAATTGGGGTTATTAATGCATGTTCTTTAAAGGGTTGTAAAAAACCAAAGAGTGTAGAAGAAGATCAATTGGTGGAAGGTTTTGAATGTGTTTTAAAAATTAAACAGCATTGATGTTAATTGAAACTGGCGGATGTTTTTGAATTGACAAATAAAAGAACGGTGCAATATGGTGTTACCTGACTATTTACTCAATCACCCATATCAACCCGGTACATAAAATTACCCATATCACCCGTTACAGAAAATCGCCCATATTTGCTCGAATCAAGGCTATGCGAATCACAATAGATTGACCTATGAAGTCTGCAAAATAAAAAGTAAGAATAAAATTAGTTCAACCTATATCCAAATCATAACAGCATGTAATACATGTACGATTGAATATGTTGCTTATATATTTGTTTTTGAATCAGTGTTAGAGAGAGATTGATTTAAATTGGTGTTAAAGGTAGTCCTCATGATTATATTAATTGGGGTTTTTAATGCATGTTCTTTAAAGGGTTGTAAAAAACCAAAGAGTGTAGAAGAAGAATCAATTGGTGGAAGGTTTTGAATGTGTTTTAAAAATTAAACAACATTGATGTTAATTGAAACTGGCGGATGTTTTTGAATTGACAAATAAAAGAACGGTGCAATATGGTGTTACCTGACTATTTACTCAATCACCCATATCAACCCGGTACATAAAATTACCCATATCACCCGTTACAGAAAATCGCCCATATTTGCTCGAATCAAGGCTATGCGAATCACAATAGATTGACCTATGAAGTCTGCAAAATAAAAAGTAAGAATAAAATTAGTTCAACCTATATCCAAATCATAACAGCATGTAATACATGTACGATTGAATATGTTGCTTATATATTTGTTTTTGAATCAGTGTTAGAGAGAGATTGGTTTAAATAGGTGTTAAAGGTAGTCCTCATGATTATATTAATTGGGGTTTTTAATGCATGTTCTTTAAAGGGTTGTAAAAAACCAAAGAGTGTAGAAGAAGAATCAATTGGTGGAAGGTTTTGAATGTGTTTTAAAAATTAAACAACATTGATGTTAATTGAAACTGGCGGATGTTTTTGAATTGACAAATAAAAGAACGGTGCAATATGGTGTTACCTGACTATTCACATAAAATCACCCATATCAACTCGTTACACAATATTACCCATATCAACCTTACACAAAATTACCCATATCAACCTATTACACAAAATCGCCCATATTGACTCGTTACACAAAACAATTATAACAGTGACACTTAGTGGGTTTTACCATTAGAATCATTTCCCACCAGTAGAAAAATCTAATGGTAGAATGAATGTAACACAACAGTATAAATCAAATAGATTTTAACACAATTGAAGCTTACATAGATTATTTGTTTGAATCGAGGTTATGTGAATCACAGTAGATTGACTTATGATGTCTGCAAAATGAAAAGTGAATAAAATTAGTTTAACCTATATCCAAATCACAACAACATGTAATACATGTACGAATGAATCGGTTTCTTATGTATTTGTTTTTGAATCAGTGTTAGAGAGAGATTGATTTAAATTGGTGTTAAAGGTAGTCCTCATGATTATATTAATTGGGGTTATTAATGCATGTTCTTTAAAGGGTTGTAAAAAACCAAAGAGTGTAGAAGAAGATCAATTGGTGGAAGGTTTTGAATGTGTTTTAAAAATTAAACAGCATTGATGTTAATTGAAACTGGCGGATGTTTTTGAATTGACAAATAAAAGAACGGTGCAATATGGTGTTACCTGACTATTTACTCAATCACCCATATCAACCCGGTACATAAAATTACCCATATCACCCGTTACAGAAAATCGCCCATATTTGCTCGAATCAAGGCTATGCGAATCACAATAGATTGACCTATGAAGTCTGCAAAATAAAAAGTAAGAATAAAATTAGTTCAACCTATATCCAAATCATAACAGCATGTAATACATGTACGATTGAATATGTTGCTTATATATTTGTTTTTGAATCAGTGTTAGAGAGAGATTGGTTTAAATAGGTGTTAAAGAGAGATTTTTTATTAATATGGAATTGTAACTGATTATTAATGTTAAAGAGAGATTGGTTTAAATAGATTGTTGAAGAATAATCAATTAATGATAGGTTTTGAATGCGTTTTGAATATTATAATGTTAATTGAAACCGATTATTAATATGGAATTGTAACTGATTGTAGAAGAGTTTAGAAGAAGAATAAGTTAATGGTAGGTTTTGAATGCGTTTTAAATATTATAATATTAATTGAAACCGATGAATGTTTTTAATGCATGTTTTGATTGATGGTGCAAATATGGTGTTATACATTTATGGTTAATTAAGGTAGTCCACATAAGAAAATTTACTGGGATAATTAATTCTTATGCTTTAAAGGGTTGTAAAAAAGCTTATTTTATTTTATTACATAGTATATAGATATAGATAGATATAGATATAGATGATTCGAAACAAAATTATATTGATTATTTAAAAACAAACACATCAAAGTAGATAGGTGTCAATCAAAGATCAATTTGAATTGAATTATTAGGTTTACACCATAAACATAAAAATAATCGTAAATAATATAAATCAAATGGATTTCATACAACTGAAGCTTACATAGATTATTTGCTCGAATCAAGGCTATGCGAATCACTATAGATTGACCTATGAAGTCTACAAAAAAAAGTAAGAATAAAATTAGTTCAACCTATATCCAAATCACAACAACATGTAATATACATGTACGATTGAATATGTTGCTTATATATATTTTTTTGAATCAGTGATAGAGAGAGATTGGCTAATAGGTGTTAAAGAAAGATTGGTTATTAATATGGAATTGTAACTGATTGTAGAAGAGTGTAGAAGAAGAATGAATCAATTAATGATAGGTTTTGAATGCGTTTTGAATATTATAATGTTAATTGAAACCGATTATTAATATGAAATTGTAACTGATTGTAGAAGAGTGTAGAAGAAGAATCAATTAATGGTAGGTTTTGAATGCGTTTTTTGAATATTATAATGTTAATTAAAACTGATGAATATTTTTAATGCATGTTTTTAATGATGGTGCAATATGATGTTGTACATTTGTGGTTAATTAAGGTAGTCCACATAAGAAAATTTAATGGGATAATTAATTCTTATGCTTTAAAGGGTTGTTTTAAACTGTGTTTTATTAGAGTTTATAGATATATTAAAGTTTGACCAATGTACGATATTAGCCCCTGGAGTTTGGGGTGAAAAATGTAACTAAGTATTATTTTGCATCAAATAAGTCCCTGTGACAGCTCATACTTTACGGCGTAACTCAAAGGGATGTTACGCCGTAATGACTCATCAACACCGAATCTTCGTATTAATTAAGTGATTGTCTTCAAAGCATCCAAATCTTCGTGATAAATAACTGATTACGGCGTAACCCAAAGACCTTTACGCCGTAATCTCTTCGTCAGCAACGTTACGTCGTAACCAATGTGTAAATTACGCCGTAACACATGAATAATGCGGATTTTGATATAAAAAAAAGTTTTTCCGCATCTTTTCCGTTCTATTGCCCAAATTACCTAAAATACAAAATATTAACAAATACGTACCAAAACGATATAAAGCAATGCAATAAACGTGGAAATTTGATATGAAAAAGTATTAAATATTTGATGTTATCATTATACTTAACCACAAAGGTTTTAATTTAAAAAAAATTGGTCCCCCCTTCCTCTCGTAGTTTGTTCGTCCGCCATACCCTCACACCCAACACAATTCCTATATTTTTGTTAAGCTTGCCTCCTATAGTACATGATTATCCCATATTTCTTAATTGTGTTTTTTGTCTTGCACATGGATAGAACCCCACACAAATGGATCCCATGCGGTAAGGTTCTAGAGAGTGTCTACATACATAAATAATCATTCACCATCTCATTTCCAACACACACTAAGCAAAAACTCTCTTCTCTCTTCTCTTTGGGGTGTCCAAAAACACACACACTCTCTCTCTTAATGTGTGTTTTTTATCTCAAATATTCATCTCCTTCATACTAGTGATTCTTTTGTAGTCATATTCAGGTTGATACAAGATTGGTTTTAGATCATTAAACATCTTTTCTATACATTCTTGTAAGCATATTCTCATCTCTTTTTCATACCTCTTTCACATATTTTTATCTAAAAACACATATCATCACCTTGTTTGTGTAAAAATGATTTTTTACAAAGAATTTAACAAATATAACAAGGGTTGTACAACTTATTTGGGTTTTTGAGTTTTTCATAATATTATTGTACTTTAGGTTATAAATGTGATTATAAGTGCCAAAAGCGGTTCTTGATGATATTGTAACAATCGGTGCAAGGGATTTAGCCTAGTTTTGAAGTTGTATTGTTTGCGATTAAAATATAGTGTAGTCTTGGTATAAATAATTGTTGTCCAGATTTTTAATCAATTAAAAGGAATTGTTAAAAACACTTTATAAGGTCGAAATGTTAAAAAAAAATTAGTACAATCTGTCTAGTTTACGTTTTCATGATTTCGACCTATTTTGAGTTCGAGTTTGGTACAACTTATAAAAGAAAACTTGTAGAACGTGATTTTTCTTTGAAACGTAGCTTTTGACCATTCCGTGAATCATTATAACGAAGGAGCTACGCCTTTGTAAAAATGACTAAAATCTGGAGATTTTATAAATTTTATGCATAAACTCGACTAATAAAAGTGAGCTATTTGGAGTTTAAAATGAGGTTTTTTACGTTTTCGAATGCGAACGAGCTATAAAATTCTTAACGAATAATACAGTATCACTTATATATTTTCTACGTGCGTCGGAAACTTTCTAAAATATTATTAAGTATGCTAGATAGGAATTATTAAGGTTAGTGACGTAAAATATGACAGTAATGAATTAATGACGAATAAAATTAGTAACAAGACTTTGGTAAGACACTTAGCGTGTTTAGGCGAAATATAAATTTAACGGAATTATTTAAAAAACGGTTAATGTATGGGATTTCTTTAGAATGGTAAAAAATGTGACTTTTTGCGTTAGCGTCAGGACTTAATAAAAGTTATGTAACTTTCACGAGATCGTATTTTGACCAGTATACGAAACACAAACATATTCGGGTGATGAGAAACTTATAAAATTTCATATGCATCTTTTCGCCATCGTTGGCTAGCACTTAAAGCGCATTATATTCCAACTAGGTCGCATTAGGACATTCGAGCTCATCTTTCATTTGTTGATCTATTTTGATTCACCGCTTCGCTTAAGCTGAGTCTTTGTCTTTGTAGCTCCTCTTTTACATATGTTTTTTCCTAGGGGGAAAATGATACTCATTCGACATTTTAAATGTTTTTGCGCTATGATAAACTTTTTTTGACTTTTTGTGAGTTTATATTGCTATATGTGTGATTTGTACCTAAATTATGAAAGTAAATTATCTGGGGAAGAGATACCCAATTCATCTTGGTATGACGCCAATATACTTTTGGGATGATACACCTAGGTTATTGAGTTATATTATATGAATTATATTATGTGATTGGTTCTTATGTGATTTCTTTATTATGTAAGTTTGTTATTGTGTGATGAAACTGAATGCCATGTATGCATGTCTTCTCGCTATTGTCCTACTTAAACAATACGCTCAGCAAGTGGGTCTTTTACTTAAACCTACAAGCTCACAAACATTATGTTGACCTTTTTGAATATTCATTTTCAGGTAATCAACTCACTGTACCTAAGGAAGAGTAGGACTTTTCTCCTTAATTAGAGAGACTTAGGGCGTTACCCCCATGGGTTACTTATCCCCTGTGTTCTTGCATTTCTATCTTTATGTTTAGGATGTTTATTTGACCTTATTGGTACTTGTCCCAGGTTGTGAAAATTTAAGATTTTATGACTATGATGTCGTGGTATTGACTATCCACGATACAAGTCTTCACTTGTGTCGAAAGTCGTCATGACACGTTTATGCTATCTTTCATTTAGTGAATTCTATGTTTTATATCAATATGTTATGACGATCTTGTCCGTTACACCTCGTGTTTTTTCCTTAGACGGGGTGTGACATAAGATGATTTAAGAGTGTGTGTTTTGTTAAAAATATAGGATCTTGAAAAAAAAATATTTTATATTTTTTTTGGCGAGATAGTATAAAACATGTAGTTTTTTTTGTGTAAAAGCACTTTTTTCTCGCAAGGTTATCTTTATAGCATTTGTTATAAAGTTGAATTTTGTGTTTTAAAACAAAGTTGCACAAAAAGGTTTGAGCTTGATGTAAAAATCTAAACGTTTTTAATCTATCTCTTTACGTTTTTTGCTTCTTTTA
>BQNB010143999.1:0-16916 GCA_026074375.1 Tanacetum coccineum | reverse complement strand
ATATTCCTTTGTGTCGACCACATAATATCCCCTTTTTGATGTCATAATAGGTTTATATTTTTTGATTTTATTGTTAACGATAATAGGAGGTAGTGGATTTTTTGAGTTTTTAGAGAATCATCAGACTTTCCAATTCTGATGAATATGGCATTCACTTGCTCGGTTTAAGCTTGAGGAGGAGGAGGAGGGTCAGTCCTATAGGTTTGTTCTAAAGAGACGTTTTGAAACTTCGACCACTCATAAATTTTTCTTTCCATATTTTTATATATAGTTTGGCAATTCTTTTTATTTTGTTTCATCTTTATAATCATATCGTTAACACTGTTCTTGACAAACATATTCGAAACTCTTTGACCATCCAAGAATTTAGTGATTGATTTTTTGAGATCAGTTTTAGATTGATCGTCCATATAATAAAGTTTATCATGAACAATTCTCATGCTACGAACACAGCTTTTGAAATCTTCAAGATCATTTTTCACATCATTGTTTAATTCTATGAGCAATTTCTCAGAATCATTAGGATCATGATGGGATTGGAGAGGATACGAATCCTGAGAATTTTAGTTTTGATAACCTTCAGATTAGATGTAATTGGCTTCATGAAGTTCACACATCGGCGTGTCATCATTCATGTTGTTTTTAGAAGCGTGGTTACCTCCGCTGTTATTATAATTATTACGCATCTCATGCATCTCTTCTTTTAAGCTCTGGAATTAAGAATCCATTTTTATAGTTAGAGCTTCCATTTTTTTCATTAATCAATAATTATCATTATTACTTCCAACAACAGATTTTTGATGATGTTCATTTTGAGATTTAGTGGACCAATCAAGTTTAAAAAGGACTTTGTCATCAAGAAATTGGAAAGCTTGATTTGGACTTTTGTAGAGGAAGACCCCTCTGGCTGTTTTGTCCAGGATTGCTTGAGTGGATTCGTCTAGACAGTGATAGAATATTTGAATAATAGCTCCTTTGGTCAGACCATGCCCATGGCATTTTTGAAGCATGTTCTTCAGTCGTAACCAGGCTTCGGTTAGACTTTCACATTTGTTTTGAGAGAAACTTCTGATTTCAAGCAAAAGACAGTTAAATAATGTCACACCCCAAACGGGGCCTGGACGGAATACGTGTCCGAAGGCGTGACGTCATTTCATACATTGCACAAGATCAAGTAAAGGACCTCTATATGGATGTTTGATAAAACATAACTCGTTGCTTGGATAAATCAAAATAAGTCTTACAATATTCTTGACATAAATGAAATAGTTTTAGTGGAAGCTTAAGAAAAATGCAGCGAAATCATAACATGTTTTTAAGACAACGAGTAATTAAGATTAAAGATAAACATTCTTGAAAGACACCCATCAATACATGCAACATCAAATAGCACTTCGTGAACAATCCAGCTAAGCACCGAGAAAACATGCTTAAAACAGACAACATAAAGTTGGTGAATTCATAGGTTTGATATGATATAAGGTTGGACCACAAGATTTTAAAAGTGATGTAACTATTATAACAAATACAATATCACATGAATAGTATTTACGTTGCGCTAAGCTCATGACACCGATGCTAAATTTAGAGCTACATATAATATGCAAAGTGATGATAATGCCCTACAGATGTCCGACCAAGACACCCCAATGAATTCCCGACGTGATATATATTCGTTCGTTCATCGACACAGAAATAAGTAAGTGCTTCCTTACCCGAATAGAGATAATTAGTCCCAAATATATCTATTTATAACACTCGTGCTTACTTAACCAATCCCATTGGTCATAGGTAATTAACGGTTCATGATGATTTGGGCATGATAGTGGTCTAATCGCAACTTAGGAAACACGTAAACATGAAATGATAACTGAAAACACTTGTGTCCAAAGTTAAAAACAAGCAATGTTTCTCACCCTAAAGTTGTAAAACATATATTCAAAATGAGTAAAAGTGGGGCTATGAACTCACCTTAGAGCGAAGAGCAAATGATAATCACAAAAGAGTAAGATGATATACAATCCTAGCCGTCACCTAAAGAAATAACGCGTTTTAGGACTAAGAAATGATATACGAAACCAAAAGCGAAACGCTTTTCAACAAGTAGGCAACCATATGTGTTTGTGTTTTAGTTAGAAAAATTGTGTCGTTACGATGACAAAATGTTCATGATTAAAATACGCCATGATTTACTAAAAGTTACTAATTTAAGAAACTTTCTATTTTAGGAATGTTCTAAGTTTTAAGACGTTAATACCGTCCCTTATATTTTGTTAAATCCATATTTCCAGAAACGCTTTATAAATACCTAAATGCCTAACTTTTACATTCGTCTCAACGACTTATCTCAAAAGTTACTATTTTTAGAAGTCTTACGCTTTTATAACAATTCGGCATTCCATAGTTACCTTTATGACGTTTCTAATGTTTCTAATTGATATGCTAATGTTTCTATATGTTTCGTCAATGTTTTAAAACTTCAAAAATGTCTGAAAGTGTCCGAAAACCTATTTTACTATTCACATCAGCCCTTACTTTATTTATTTTGCCGAAAAACGTTTCAAGTTTCATTTGACTATAACTTGGCCGTTTTAAGTCCGGTTTTAGTGTGCGATATATGAAAATCTATCTACTTGAAACGAGCTCTCCAAAAACTACCTTTTCGCCTAATGAAAACATTCTTAAGTGTCCGAAAACCTAAAAAATAAAAACGGATCAGCAACATCATTTTTCGTAAATGCTTCCAAAAATCCATCCAAACTTTACAATAGTGCCTAATCTATCCTAATCTCCATTCACAACTAATCCAACAACAAAACCACACTTATATATATAACAACCCGCAATTTTCATCAATTTAAATATCCATCTATTAAATTAGATGCACTGTATTATCCATCTATTAAATTAGATGCACTGTAAAGCACCTTTATACAGGGAAATTTTTTGTTTTATCTCATTATGCAACGTAACTTGCATCTCTAAAGTAAACGAGCTCACACAACCTCTATCAATGCTATCTATATCTATGTTTACATCATGTAAAAATCCTAATATGTCAAGTCAATATCTTAATATCATTTTTACCAAGTACATTATCAATTTAATGTACCATTTACAACGTTACTTCAAAACCAGCATTAAACGTTAACGTTTATACCAAAACCCTAATTATATGTAATGTATTAAAATGAATGTACAAACCTTTAAAGCATGTGTACAAGTATCAATACACAACATTTGAATATCTTTTCCCTCCTAAGTCAAGTTACAACTTTCTAAAGCACAATGTACTAGCTAATCATGCCTAAAAACCTAATTAGGTCATTTAAGCTCCTAAACCATGTTTAAACTTGACACCACTTTAGCACAAGGTACAAGCACTTAATGCATGACTTCTAAACCTTAAACCTAAACCCTAAGTCATTCTAAACCCTAATCTAAAACCCTAAACCCTAAACGAAACCCTAAAACCCTAATTTTACTTTAAACCTAAAACTAAACCCTAAACCTTAAAACTAAGCCCTAAACCTTAATCCTAAACCCTAAACCTTAATCCTAACACTAATCCTAAACCCTAAACTATCTTAAACCCTAACCCTAACACGAATTAAAACCCTAAAACCCTAACCCCGAAACCAAACCAAACCCGACACCCATTTTATTTTATTTTTGACCCATTTTAAACCAACCTAGCATCCTAGAACCTCTATAACATCACCACCACATCACCAAGCAGCTTACCAAGCACCTTCATCACCTCCCTTGGCCACCAAGTTAGTCTTGTCACCTCCTTGTCATCCCATGTCTATTCGTACCCTTATACACCTTCCACCTCTCTTAGCTACCATTCTAGCCCTCAATACTCATCACCATAGCTGCCATGAATCACCTAAAGTAGCCTTGACACTAACCGAAACACCAAACTTGGGCACCAAGAGTTATCGACCCATATAAATAGCCAAAACCCCCCATTCATTCAAACACACCTCAAAAACTTATCACCACTCAAAAGGAGTTCTAACTCAGACCAAGAAGGATCAAGTGAAGTCCCTAAGCTCAGAATAGAAGCTAAGAATCAAGAAAAAGGTGCCCTTGAAGTCATTACTAGGCGTACGAATCATAAAAACCCCATACGACCCATTTTAGCTCAAGTAAGCTTATAATCTTGTTCAATAAGCTTATAATCTATATTAGAATGTTCATAATACTCTTAAGATCCTATATGAACTTTTGTTTGAAGACTTGAATCCTCAAACCCATGTGTTTTTTATTAAAACCCTAAAAACGACCCGTTTTGATTTTCTAGCTAACGAATCTATTTTCTAAATTTTTTTTATGTTATAACATCTTATTTTAGCTTATTCTAATCAGCCATAACCTGCAAATATCATTTGGAATCTTAAAATAACCTTGCATGGCTTTTTGGACTTGATTTGTAAAAGTTTTCATGCATAGGGATATATATTGTAACTTTCTGAAATTTATAACTAAAGGGGCTAAAAATGTCATTATTCCAAAGTTATAACTATGAGGGGCTATTTTGCCAAGTTCTAAAGTTAAAGGTTTAAGTTATATATATATATATACTTAATGGACTAAACTTGTAAAAGTTTATAAACCAAGGGTATATATTGTCATTTTAGTATTCTTAAAAAATTAAAAATATAATTTTTATACAATTTTTATAAAATATATATAGATATTATAAGACTCGATTTTGTTAAAACCCGACACATTTGTCGTTATTAATCAACGATCGACGCATTATAAATCAATTACGTTATATATTTAACGTAATTTATCATCGACTAACTTTTGAAGAAACTTATAATCTTATCGTATCACGCTACTAGGGAATTTCATGTGAGGGGTTTCATTTGAGTATATGTTTTGACGAGTTTGCTGGGTTTACGATTTAAAGTGCCCTAGCTCCTCAAACGATACTGCATGACCTCTGAATTATGATAGCCTGAACAATGATACAATATTTCGATAAATTTATAAATCAAATATGTATGTTAAACTCCATAAAATTTTGAAATATAAACAATCACACTAAGACTTGACATATTACCCCAGGTTGTGTGACGAAGCCGTTACTTTCACTTGATATACTTTTGCCATCAATCAGATTTTCCCTGTTAAGGTGAGTTCATAGCCTTGCATTTCAATCGTTTGAATGTTTTATAAACCCATGAGGGGGATACATGCTATAAACCATGAATATAAGTGTTTTTCCAACTGTATGCTATCCTGATATATTATTGCCTAAGTACCTACTTTTTCCATTGAGTCCCCACTATCATGAATCGTTAATTACTCTTCGGGGTAAGCGCGAATGCTGTGAATAGATCTATTTGGGACTGAGCTCCCCATTGGTGTACCTATACTTTCTGGTATCCAAACGCACTTCATTTGAAACACTATGCGGGTGTTAGGCAAAGGCACCCGTTGGGGCAACTTGTGATTATTGATTTTCTTAAGGTCTCGGTGTCATGAGCTTAGAGCAAAATACTAATAATTGTACACATCACAATTATTACACTTATGGGTGTATAACAACGTAACCCACTATTTATGATGACTTGTATTCAAATTGTTTATCATAAACCTATGAATTTCACTCAACCATTGTGTTGACCTTTTTAGCATGTTTATCTCAGGAAATTAAGCAACTTATGGCACGGAGTGGCACGAACTTGAAGATGGCTAAACTGTTATCATTCAAACTTTATGTTTTCCTATAGATTTTGGGACCTCCGTTTGTAAAACTCTGATGAATAAATGAATGATAACAACATTTTCCAAAATGTCTCTTTATGAGTCGTTTTCTATGATTATGACTATTGTACTATGAAGTAATACCCCAGATTAGCTTTCGCAGCTATATTTGTCAAAATGGGGGTGTTACAGATTGGTATCAAGAGCCAATGTTATAGAGAACAAGGTTGAAACCTTAACTATAACTACTTTTTCCATCAATGTCCTCCGTGCCACTACATTTTCTGAATAGTGGAGATGCCACTACACTTTTTGAATAGTGGAGATGCCACTACATTTTCTGAATAGTATGTAAAGATACATAACTATTATACTATTATATAATTAACTTATGTTATTTACCGCTGGGTTGTTAACAGCACGATGTCTTCTCCCAACCACCCTATCTCTAATATTGAGGATGCTTTCTCCTTTAACTTTCCTGACTATATTCTGGCTTCCCCGGACTATGTCCCAGCTTCACTAGGAAAAACTTATTCTAGCTCTTCAAATAACTCATTTGGCTTAGTTCTAATAGCTTCACCAACTCTGTCGCTTTTTCATGATGACCCATTTATGAAGGTCATACATGCATATGATTCTATTCCACCACCAACTATTGTGCCTCCATCTATAATGCTATCACCAATGTTTAATCCTCAAGAATTCTTTCTTCTTGAGGAATTATTGTCACCTAAGAAACGAAGCTGTGACCAATTATCCTCCTCTACTTCTGCCCTACCTCAAGAATTTGAGATGGGAGAAAGCTCTCGTAAGACAAGTGTGGAGCCCCATGAGGAAAAAATTAAGGAAATTCTAAATCATCTGGATAAGCTCTTTCTCGACCGCATTGAGCACATAGAAGACAACATAGAAGGTCTTGGAAAAGGTCGAGTGATCATACAACAAGATTTTGACAATCTAGAAACCAAACTCAAAAAGGCTCATACTCAAATTACTAAACTTCAAAGGAAGCAAATGGGAAATAACAACAAGATTGCTCTAGCTCGCTTCTAGATTACTGATCTTGAACAAATCATCAAGGATATCCAAGATCGTCACCAAGCAGATAAGGAAAGTCTTTTGGATGCAATCTATGAACTCAAGAACAACAAACAAGGACTATCGGACTATTAGATTAGATCCTAGTTATAGCTTTTAGAACCTAGCCACGGGATATATGGTATAAATAACAACACTTGTCAAATTTTGACTATGTACAGTACAAAGGCAAGTTGTTCATGATATAATATAATGGCAATCTCGTTATATTTTGTTGTTTTATACTCATCCTATGTCCTATATTTCATCTCCGTCTTCATCATTATGAATCATACCGTGACTTCTAAATAAATCATAGATACTTATTTGATATGAATTATCTATGATATCACTATTGTTAAAAATGCTTAAAGTTAAAAAATAATCATAGCATTTTAAGGAAAAATAAGCATTGCATTTTAAGACTTGTGATATCATTCTTATTACGTGTTGTCTTATGTTGATAAAATGCCTCCTAAAAGGACGTCAACATCTAAAGCACCAGCCATGACTCAGGCTGCCATCAGAAAACTAGTTGTTGACAGTGTTGCCACAGCTCTAGAAGCACAAGCTGCTAACATGCCAAATGCTGACAATACAAATAGAAACCCTGAACCAAGAGAAGCTCCTGTAGCAAGATAGTGTAGCAACAAAGAGTTCATGAGCTGCCAACCTATCAACTTCAAAGGTATAGAAGGTGCTGTTGGTCTTATCCGCTGGTTTGAAAGAACTGAATCAGTATTTTCCCGTAGCAACTGTACCGAAGACTGCAAGGTGAAGTTTGCTACTGGTATTTTAACTGAAGAAGCTCTATCTTGGTGGAATTCTTTTGCCCAACCCATTGTGATAGAACAAGCCTACAAGATTACCTGTGTTGAATTCAAGAAGCTTTTGATAAAGAAGTACTGCCCTTGAACTGAGGTCCAGAAGATAGAAGATGAATTTTACCATTTAACTGTGAAGGTGAACGATCTCAAGTCATATGTGAGAAGATTCCAGGAATTGGCAACCTTATGTCCCACTATGGTGCCAGATTCTGAGAAAATGATGGAAGTTTTCATCGGGGGATTACCTCGAAGTATTGAAGGGAATGTTACCGCCTCTAAACCTCAAACTCTAGAGGAAGCCATTAACATAGCCCAGAGGCTAATGGATCAGGTAACAAAGCACACTCCGGTGCAAGTATCAAGTAACACAATAAGACAAAGAAAAAGGGGCCTTAAAATCTCCCCTTTGCCACCAGGGGAGATTAAGCTTAACCTAAGTGGCTTATTTGAAGCTTATTTTAAGCTGTCAAAATAAGCTGGCCAATAAAAAAGCAAAATAAAACAGATTGAGTACTCTAGCCCTAAAAAGCTTGTGCACAACTTTTGAAGCTTTTAAAACATTTTTTACTTGCTGATTTTGATGGTGAAAAAGTGGTGTTGGATTTTAAAAACCTGTGACACTAAAAAGAGATTGGGGAGGATTTGACTCAAAAAAGTCAAATGACCAAAAGGTTTTTTGGCCACAGATGAGTTAACACACAGACAAGACATACCTTCTTTGACTATTTGGACTCAAACTCCCATGTGCTTATCAAGAAGATAAGCGCTCTTGTGGCCCTTTTAAAAATAAAACTCAGTTAACAAATGGTTTTTTGAAAATCTTTTTGGTAGTAATTAAGAAAAAAAAGACAATATGTGGAACCTCACACAGACTTTTGGAAACAGCGTTCAAAAGAGCTTAAAAATTAAGCTTAAAAATAACCAAAAACACCTTAAACCCATTGCACACAACTCCTTTTGACCCGTTTTCATAGTTGCCCAAACACCCCTTTATTGATAGCTGTCAGCTAAGAGGACTTAAATATATTTTGAAGCTAAAACTTTTTAAACCTTTTATCCACTTTCTTACGTAAAATGACCTAATTAACTATTTAAGTATAATGCCTAGCTTATTGTGAATATAAAGCTATTCTTCAGCTAGGCTTTTACTACTTAATGACTAGATATGAAATAGTGAGTAATTTGACTAAAGGCAACTTAAGACAATTATCAACTTAAAGCTAATCTAAGCTAAAAGCAACAGGTTAAGCACAAGAATAAAAGAGAATAAGATATGTAACTAAGTAGGAATGTAAATTGAAATTTAGAAAAGTTAAAACCTGTAATTTTAGTGTGTCTCAGTCACTAAGCCACTCTTGTAGAGTGGGTTGGCTTAAAAAAGAACACCTTAATGGTCCTAGCCTTCTAAAAACCTGAGCTTGAAAGTCAATAAGCTTCTTTAAAGCTTTTAATTTTGAGCTTCCAAATTTGATTTAATGGACTCAAGTGATTTTTTTTTTTTTTATTTGGTGGGTTTTTTTGATGTAACTGAATCCTAAATTGTAAGTTAATGTCTTTGAAACAAGTTTTCAAATGGATTTTGAGCTTATGAAAAGTATAAGCTCAAAAGACGCTTATGAGAGCATATCTTAGGTGTAAAAGAGCGTGGAGTTTAGCAATTAAAACTGAGAATTAGTTCCAAGGTTACATAAAAGAAATTAGCTAAAATAAACAAATACTTAAACTATTTTTAAAAACTACACTAAAAACTACTTGCCACAATGGCTGTTACAATGCTCTTTAAATAGGAAGCAAATTCGACTATGCTTGTGTCTTCTCTTTCTTGTCTTGTGCTTTCTTGTAGACACACAAACACAGGTGTGTTTGTTTTGTGAGAGGTTCACAGCCTCTAATCTTGGCCCTTCAATCCTTCAAAAATCAATCTTGGCCGTTGGATGATCCTTGAGAAGTGTGGATTGCACATTTGGCAATCTTACAGCTGGGAAACTCATTGGATGGGGGTGGGAAAATGATTACCATGGGTGGAATTGGGTAGTTGCAGGGTAAACGGGAGTGAAGTTAACCCGTGAATGGTTGGGGATTGAAATGGCGAGAAAAGGGTTGTATAAAGGAAGTGACAGGGGGGTGGGTTTGGGTAAATGGCAAACAAGTTGGCCCCTCTATGGTTTAAGGTATCATTGCATAATCCGTCCTTGTTGTTACATAACTTTGGGGACTTGGCAAAACAAGTCCCCAAGAGTTATATGTTTAATTGCAATACTCGTCCTCGGTGGTACAAGTTTAATGGACTTGCCAGCTTTGGCCCTTGTGGTGTAACTTTGCATTTATGGCAGTTTGGCCCTTCTCTTCTTTTCTCCTCTTTTCTTCTTATAAATACAAGTTTAGGGTTTGGCAATTTTAACCCTCAAACTTATATTTCTTCACATGTTGACTTTTGGATTTGTCGGGGTTGACTTTTTTTTTCTTGGGGGGGTGTTTGACTTTGACTTTTGACCGTTGGACTTTTCTCTTATTGACCTTTTTGACTTGATGACTTTTCGGTTCGATTTGGTCTTTGGTCTTTCCAGTCTCTTTTTCCATTCCGAGTCCGGTTTTGTCGTTTTGGCTTTGTTTTTCGTCCTTTTCTTAATTATCCGTTCCTGCACAATACAATTAGCAAAACAAGCGTGTATTTGGCATTTTAAGTTCGTTTTTGGTTATTTTAGCTCGTTTTTAAAGGTAAAAGGTATGTGTAATTAAACACATACCAGGTGGTTTTGGGTTGGTTCTACCCTTTGTGTAAGAACTCGGTATTTAGCTTTGTACTGGATAAAGTGTAAGCGACGATGGGTTAGTTCTCCCGGTGTTTAAGAACTCGGTATTTAGCTTTGTACCGGAAAAAGCGTAAGCAACGTTGTGTAAGGTTTTCTCCGCCAAGAAGGGAGCTTGTTGATCTAGTGAAGTAACTCTCAAGTTGGGTACTTGGGGAGTGGAGTAGGGCGGAGAGGAGCTCCGTGATCGAACCACTATAAATCATCATGTCCGGTTTGCATTTCCTCTTACATTTTGCATTACCCTTTATTTAAATTTATGTCTTTACATTTATGTTGCATAATAAGCTTGTTGTGTGATGATGTGATTATGATGCCTCGCATAGTATAAACATCTTAGTTGCGGAAAAGTTAAGCTTAGTACGTTGTGAGCTTTTGTGTTTAGACTATTGGTTTGATGTACTATTGAGTTTATGATTGTGTTGCGACCTACTTTGTTATTCTTTGACTTTCATATAGACATGAATATGTTTGGTACTTTTCATATTACTTCGCGATTGATCGGGGATTTGATACGAAAAGTTTTTGATTTTTAAACGAAAACGTATTCACCCCCCCCCCCCCTCTACGTTTTCTACATATATAATTCATATCGTGAATTATATAACAAAGGTAAACAATCAAATAAATATTTGGGGTATATAATACTTTGCAAGTATTATATTAGAAATGTGAGAAAATAATTGTAACAATATAATTCGACAGTTGCGGAAATCACAATTTAAATTATAAAAAAAACATTCTTGCATAAATGTAAACGCCACATTTTTAATAAATAATATGTAATTAAGTTAGTATTTCATTTTTCTGGACGGGTTGTATTAAAATTAGTTTGTCTTCATTTGTAAAAGTATAGTTCTCGTTTGTTTATCTGGTTATTGTATAATTACAAATTAACAATCTTAAGACTATATAACTTCGTCTTTTATAGGTTTTTCTAAGATAATAGAAATTAATAGGAAATTTATTAAGTATAGTAGTTTATAGATTTTTCGATATGACATATTCGTTTATAAAACGTTTCCCATTTTTACAAAACTAAATGTTTTCCCCTTTTCAACATCCATGTTGCAAAATATACGCGGGTTTTAATATGTATCTAATCGAGACCAAACAATGACGAAAATAAGTAAAACCAAACACGCCTTTAAGATTATAAAACACAAAAACGAAAATAATATATAACACATTTATTTAACCATTAACCACCATTTAATCCGGATTTTATATTTTACTAAAACTTGCAATATATTTATTAGGCGATTTTTACAAATCAATCACGAGGTGGGTGTGGGAGTGGCAGCCAAGGTGGTGGGGGGCTTGCTCGAAGGTGGCGTCGACCGGTGTGGGGCTGGTGGTGAGAGGAGATGGTGAACGTGGTGGAATAGCAGTGGGGTGAGGAGATGATGACGATGGTGGATGTGGTGGTTGGGCGTCGGCGAGGGTGGCCGGAATCTGGCCGGATTGTGGGGCGGCGCCGAAAATGAAGGAGGGAGAAATATGGGGGCTAGGGTTTGTCAAAAATGAGTATAACCCTAATACCAAATCTATATATACTCAAAAAGTTTCTAAAAATGTGGCAAGTTTAATATAGATGAGGGTTAATTGTTGTAAGTATTACCACAGGGACCAATAGTGTAATTTTTGTTAAGTATTGGTTCGGGACTTGTTTGGGCTAGTTAACGGATGATTCAAAACACGAAAATTGCACCATTGTTTTCCAAATAGTTTTTCCTACGAAAATGAGTATTTACATGACTATTATTTTATAAATGTTTTTATAAAATATATTTAAAATGATTATTATTTATTTGGTAGTCATTGGGTGTCTTGGGTAAGCTTTGTCCGTAAAAATACAACTTTGACTCGAACATTTGCGTTTTTAACAACGTTTCTGAATAAAATGATAAATAATTTATTAAATATTTTTATTTAATAAAAAGTGATAATTAAATATAATTTAATTATTTTTGTGTCGGTACGCGTTGTTCTTGTTTCTAAGATTTTGCGAGGGTATTTCGGTCATTTTCTGTTGTTTTCGGGTCTTGGGCAACAAAACTTATTCTTACCCATTCGGAAGAACTATGGTATTAGTAAGTTGGCAGAGATTTTTTGACAGGAAATTGTTAGACTGCATGGTACTCTGACTTCTATAAGATTATATTCAATGTTATTAATTAAAGTACTCGGTACTTATACGACCTTAATTTAAATAGGTTGCATCTAAACGTTTTGCGTGACGTTTTATCTTTGATTATTTGGACTATCTGTACTCAAGGTGAGTTCATAGCCCCACACTTTTTATAGTTTTACTGATTTACTATTATTTGGGGTGAAAACATGCTTTGTTTTATAAATTGGACGCAAGTGTTTTAAATATATTGATTATGTGTTTGCCTAAGTAGCGATAACCCTCCTGAGCCCATTATCATGAACTGTCAATTGCATAAATGTAGTTGTTAATTGCATTATGTGAGCGCGAATGTTATAAATAGATCTATTGGGATTAACCTCCCCGTTTGGGTGATTAGCTATCACCGGAAATGAACGTTGACCATGTCGGACTTGGATGTTGCGGGTTACAACATCCGTACGGGCAAAATAACTGCTAAAATAGAAAATATAGGTTGAGCTTCAGTGTCATGAGCTTAGTGCAACAGTAATCTGGTTTTGTGATTGTTGGCATATGTTGTAACATCACGGGAAAGTCTTGCGGTCCTGCATAATTTAAATACATAAACCTATGAATTCACCAACATTTTTGTTGACGTTTTAAGCAATGTTTTCAGGAGGTCAATAGGCACGAGGTGCCAAGGATGCATTGGATTATGTTTTGGATTGCACTGTTAAAGATTTATGTGCATCATGTTTTGGGAAATCTATGTTATCTTTTGTAATATTAAACAAAGAACAAGTAAAGCTATAAGATTTTGTAATATGTCTTTTATTTAAATCCAATGTATCAATTTAAATGACTTTTGTGTCGTTCTTATATATATCTTGTGCTGTTGATCTTGAAGTAACACGCCCCGGATCCTTATTTCGCTGCGACCCATTTTGGGGGTGTTACAATGATACTATTGTTTCTGTCTATTATCGTTCTTATATTAACGTTGATTACTTGTTCAATGACTATATACTTATTTAAATACTAATATTTAGTGTTTCTTGATTTATCATTTTGTAAGTTAATAAATAAATTTAAGTAGAATCAAGGTTTAAAGTAGAACACTGGAGGGGTGAGCGCGAATGTTATAAAATAGATCTATTTGGGATTGATAATCCCCGTTCGGGTGATTCGCTATCACTCGGCAAACGAACGTTATAGCATGTTGTCTGCGCGCATGTTATGAAATAGATCTATTCGGGATTGACAACCCCCGTTCGGGTGATTAGCTATCACTCGGTAAACGAACGTTATAACATGTCGGATTACGATTGGTTGGGACTACAGGGCCCCCAACAAATACTCACATGGATATTTACTGTGCTTTGAATAAAGTGGCAATACATACTTGAAACATTTTGGTGACATTAAATTGGCCATGCATTCTTTATAAATCTTTGGGATAAGATTGGTACTTTTGGTGACATTAAATTGGCCATGCATTCTTTATAAATCTTTGGGATAAGATTGGTACTTTTGGTGACATTAAATTGACCATGCATTCTTTATAAATCTTTGGGATTTTTACATGGTACTGTGATGACACAGTGGACAAATACATTCATTTGAAACTTACATTCATATTTAAACTAACCTATGAACTCACCAACTTTAATGTTGACACTTTTAAGCATGTTTTTCTCAGGTGAATTAGATGCTTGGATTATTTGATGTGCATTGGAGTCTTTACATTCAAGTTTTTTCATGGTGATGCAATTATGGGACAACTATTATTTTGATTTCAGAAAATCAACGAGATTGTTTTACAAACGACACATTTAGAGGTCGTTCTCTTGTATCTAGCGCTGTGTATTATGAAGTAGCACCCCAAGTGGTATTCCGCTGCGTTGTGATTTTTGGGGGTGTTACACATATCATATATAAATAACTCTTATATAAATAAACGTACGATGTACGCAAAAGGGATGCAAGCATATATATTATATATATGTATGTTATGTAAGCACTTAATGTAACAAGTAATGTAAGCAAGTAAGCAAGTAGTGTGTATGCACTTTGAAAATGTTTGCTGTGATGCAATGCTTGTGAAAACGGTTATAGTCTAGGGTAAAATATGCAACCTAGTTCTCTATAACCTGGCTCTGATACCAATCTGTAACACCCCCCAAAATGTGTCGCAGCGGAAATATGTCCGGGGGCGTTACTTCATAATACAACAGCACAAGATACAAGAGAACGACTTCTAAATGTGTCGTTTGAAAAGTAATCTCGTTGATTTTCTTGAAATTGATATAACATTTGTCTCATAATTGCATCACAATGAAAAGCTTGAAAGCAATACAACGAGATTTGATCATTTATATGTAAGTAGAAATCCATGAATAAAATCTTGTCAATTTAGACTCCAATGCACATCAAGTAAGCCAAGCATCTAATTCACCTGAGAAAAACATGCTTAAAAGTGTCACATAAAGTTGGTGAGTTCATAGATTTTTGTGAATGTATATGTTGAAATCAAAAGATTTATAAAGTATGTGTGACAATTTCAATCCTTATAATAGTAGCAAAAATGTAAGTGCAAATGTAGAACCGAAAGAGTATAATGTCTACTGCTTTCACCACAGTATAATTGAAAAGGAGTTTTGTAATCAGTAATGGTTCAACAAGTAGTGTGGACCACAAGATTTTCCAAAAATGTATGTGGACATACTATAACAGATACAGGAATACATTTAAAATGTATTTACTGTTGCGCTAAGCTCATGACACCGAAGCTAATTTGTGTAGCATAATATGCCAAGTGTATTCCGCCCTACCGGTGTCTGACCAAGACACCCAATGAGATTTGACATGATATATATCCGTTTATCGGGAGCCCTGTGGGTAGTGAGCGCTACTCACCTGGATAGGGATAATTAGTCCCAATAGATCTATTTATAACATTCACGCTTACTAAGACCAATCCAATTTGTTATACCATAATTAACGGTTCATGATGGTTTCGGGCAAGAGAGTGGTCTAATCGCTACTTAGGCAACACGTAAACAGGAGATGATAACCAAAAACACTTATGTCCAATGAAGAAATAACCATTGTATTTATAAACAGCTTTAAATACTTAAATCCATAAGTAGAAAGTGTGTGATATCTATCAAGTAACCGAGTTTGTAAATGAGTATAAGTGTAAAAAAAATTATAAACGTGTATGTAACCAAGTTACGAAATCAAGTATGCAATCAAGTATGTAAAAGAGATTGTAATTGAATGTGTAAACAAATTGTAACCAGCATGTATTCTCCCCAGAGATTTGTAAAGCAATGTAAAACAAGTAAAAGAGGGGCTATAAACTCACCTTTAAGTATTGCGCTAAAAGATATCGAGATAAATGTCGAGAGACTGAAGTCTTAAAAGCAACCTAAAAATAATGTCGCGACTTAGAATTTATAAATATTACATGAATAAATATAAACAAGTTTTTATAAAGTTTTATATAGATTGTAGCATTTGAGACGTGCATCCTATAAATATAATTACGTTAATAACTTGACTATAATTTCAGACTAGTTTTGAATAGCATTAAATGGACATAGGCCAAAAGTGTTACTTTAAAATTCTATAATATTTGTTTGTAAATAATTGTATAAATTAGAGACTATAACATAAATATAAAACTTTATACTTAATCCCACATGATGTACTTGCCAACTTTCTTTCTTTTTATTTTGAAAACATCATGCGTATATATTCGCACGCTATGGATGAGCAGTATACCTTGTTCTTTATTCCTTTTAGTATTATAAGTTAGATCATATAGTCATCTTCTCTAGATATATTTTTGCCTTAAACGCACACAACCCAGCTCATGACTTAGTTGTATGATTATTTCATTTCGATGCTTAAACCATTTTATGAAGTATAACCTTTTCGACACTTAGTCACTTACTATGGTCATTATGCAAATTGTTATATCTAAAGGTCCGAAAACCCGACCCATTGTTACTCAACAATGATTGCATAATATCAACCATGTTTTCATTCGGCTAGTGAGAAACATAATTATTTAATAAGCAATTCATTTCATTACGCTAAGCTTTCATGTGCGATCAACAATATACATGTATATTTCAAGCCGTGAACAATTTAGAGCTTACTTCTTAGTCGAATAAAAGCAGTTCGAGACCAAATATGAATACGAGTAGTAGAGTTCAACAAAAAGAGATAGACACCCATGTGTGTGCGAACACATAAACCAAAACTCTGCCTACTCGCGAACTGTAAACCACCGGTGAACAAACCTGAACCTTTCACCTGAACACGGACCGTTCGATCGTTTAGGTTGTGGGTTTG
>BQNB010143997.1:4491-16916 GCA_026074375.1 Tanacetum coccineum | reverse complement strand
ATTGGTTGTTGTAACACCAATGAACAAGAGTAGGAAAGCTAAGTTTGCAAAGCCTAGTGCATCAACAAGTAACATACCAAAACAGGTAGACTCACAAAACACCCAGACTACTAACAAACCTTTGTTGACTTCTACAGGAGTAAACATATCTACTCATGCTAGCGGATCAAAGCCTAAAGGCAATAATTATCTTTCCATTCATTTCAAAAATTCCATGATCCCTTCCCGAACCAAACATGAATCTTTCAATTCATTTGGCTCTCATGCTCAATGTAAATTACCATAAGGAACAATAGGATCTCACGAACATCCAGTAGCAACCAGAAGAATAAGAAAGTAGAAGATCACCCTAGGAATGCTAAGACTAGTTTGAATAAGAAGAATCGTGTTTCTAATTGTAATGAAAGTACTAAACATGTTGTATTAAATGCGAATTCTGAATTTGTTTACTCTACATGTAATAAATGTTTGTTTAATGCATGTCATGATATGTGTGTTGTTGATTATTTGAATGTTGTGAATTCTCATGCTAGAGTTAAGTCTGTTAAGAGCAATAAAAAGAAAGAGTGGAAACGCACTGGTAAAGTGTTTACCAATGTTGGACATAGATGGTTACCTACAGGAAGGACTTTCACTATAGATGGAACTAAGTGCCCTTTAACTAGAATCACTTTCACTACAGTAGTGCCTCCTAAGGAAATTAGTCAAACAAATGTAATCACAAAAATGCCCGCACTTAAGGTATACAAAAGGAAACCCAAAGCAAAAAAAATGTGAGTTTGAGAAGTGAACCTAAGATTTAAAAATCTAGGATTTCTAACAACTCGGAACCTAAAAAAAATTATGGATCCAATGTTTCTAACTCTCCATCTTCTTCTCGTTTCCAATGCAGGTGGTACATATCATCCTTTAGTATTTGGACTCAGATTGCACAAAACATATGACAGGACAACGCTTTCAGCTCATCAATTTTGTCAGTAAGTTTATGGGAACCATAAGATTTAGGAATGATCAAGTTGCAGCAATTATGCGATACGAGGATTATCATATAGGAAATGTCACCATTTTAAGGGTTTATTATGTAGAGGGAATAGGACACAATTTATTTTCAGAGGTTTAATTCAATGATGCCAATCTTGAAGTAGTATTTCGCATGCACTCGTGATTTGTTCGTGATTTAGAAGGTGTTGATCTACTCAAGGTCTCACGGGGCACAAATTTGTACACATTGTCTTTAGAAGAAATGATGAAGTCCTCTCCAATTTGTCTCTTGTCAAAAGCTTCTAAGACCAAGTCCTGGTTATGACATCGAAGGTTGTCTCACTTAAAACTTCGGTACTATCAATGAATTGGCTAAACAAGGTCTTATGAGAGGTTTGTTGGTATGTGTTTAATTACACATACTTTTGACCATTAAAAATGACTTAAATGACCAAAAATGTACCAAAAATACATTGTATTTGTATGTTTTTACTTATATTGTGCAGGA
Organism: Tanacetum coccineum; assembly: GCA_026074375.1. Taxonomy (NCBI): domain Eukaryota; kingdom Viridiplantae; phylum Streptophyta; class Magnoliopsida; order Asterales; family Asteraceae; genus Tanacetum; species Tanacetum coccineum. The sequence goes on along the minus strand of BQNB010143997.1, from coordinate 15,427 downwards.
AACGGATATCCAAAAAAGGACGAAAAATCAAGCCAAAACGACAAAACCAAGCACGGAAATGTGAAGAGCGTGAAAAGCCAAAGAAAAAAAGTCAAAGTCAACCAAAAAGTCAACCCAGTCAAAGTCAAAGCCGAGCCAAAACTGAAGAAATACTTAATGGGTCACCCGAACCTATCTAATGGGCCAAATCAGCCCATTAACGTATTAAATGAAGACTATTACAAAGAAATAGGCCCAAATCCCTTTATTTTATACTCGGCCCAAAAGCTAAATAAGTAATGGCCCAAATCCATACTTAACTGTCGTTAACCCTTCTATACCTCTCCATCAACTGTCGTTAGTCCTTTAAGGACTAACCGTGCAACAACACAATATAACTTGAGGGGGTCACAATTGCCAAATCTCCTAAACCTTTTACACCACAAGGACTTTCCATGAAATCAAGCCATACAAAATGGGGGATCAAAAATCCCAAACCTTCACCCTGCTCATATTAAACCACAATTCCCGCCAAAACCCTTTTGGCACTATTCCTCTGTCACTCTCACCCTCAAACCTTGTACCATCAAACAAAACATCACTTTCAGTCACACCCCCACTTAACCCCACTTCATATGACTACAAATCCACGCTGGCAATCCCATGAGTCCTAATTCGACAAGGAAAGAAGACAAAGGATTAATGGTTGAGATCAAATACCTTGGGGACAAAGCAAAATTGATGGCTTAGATTGATTTTAGATCTCTCTCACACAACAAACACACCAACTAAAGCTCTCACAGAAGAAGCACAACATGAAGAGCCAAGATTTAGAATTCGTAGTATAAGTAGAAATCAATGTAGCTCATTTGTAGTCCTTAGTCTTGTTTTTTAAAGTAATTAGACCATTTTATTACTGTCATTTTAATTACTATCATTTAAATTCAAGCATTGTAATTTTTTTCAAGTTAAAGAAATTTTAAGCTTTCCTTTAAATATTGTCATTTACCTTACATTGTCCTTTAAATAATGTTTTTAAGCTCTTATATAAGCTCTTGATTCATTCAAAAAAAGAATCTGTTAAGAAATCAATGGAGCATGGTGTATAGTGGATGGCCATGGTTTAGAGCTTCTTGGGAAGCACATAGGTTGGTTTTGAACTGATTTGGGTCTTTGAATCATATTCAAAAGCTTGGACACTTGTGAGTTTTTCTTATTTTTCATTTTAGCTTATTACTGTTCATCTGCTTATTTATTGCTTATTACTGTTTATTCTTGCTTAATATGTTGATTTATGCCTATTTATGCTTACTTATTGCTTTCATGTCCTTTATTTAACTTTTTCTTTTTCAATTGTCTTTAAGAGCTTATTTCTGCCAAATTCCTTTGTTTGCTTAGTGTTGTTGCTTTATTTCTGTGTTTTAATCTACTTATTTGTCTTCATTTTACCTTTTTCTTAATATGTTAAGTTTTCATAGTTTGTTCTTAAGTCTGTTTTTAAGCTAATGTGTTTTTGAAAACTTCTTAAAGGGTTGTATGGTTTTTAGTAACCCCAAAAGTGGGTCAATTGAGTATAAAACTATTTTGGGTTAGTGTGCATACTTTACCCAAGGATCTTTTTTTAGTTGGTTTTATCTTTTTTAAAGTTCTTAAAGGGGTAGAACCAAGTTTTGAGGTATTTGGTACAAATTCTTGAAAAACTGAGTTTTTAAAATCCTTCAGAACTATTTCTTTTATTTGTGTTCTTAAAAGTGTTTTAAGGTTGCTTTTAGGTCCTTTTAAAGTGTAAAATGCAGTATTATAAGAGTCACGCAAGTTTTCATTTGTATATTTTGTTTCAAAGTACAGGATATGTCTAAGTCCATTTTCAAAGTCCAAAATCCATTTTTCTTTACAATTTAAATGAGTTATAGTTAGTGTTAGGGTTGATTTTTCTTGCACAAGTAGTTTGTAGTATAGATTTTGTCTGGTTTAGCTCATTTTGCATTTTAGTCTTATTTTTCTTGTAAAATCAAGCCTGCAAAAGCTGGCTTTGTCTTTGAAAAATCTAAAAAAAAATCAGCAGCTGCTGAGTGCAACCTAACACTTTTCATTTGGATTTTCCCTAGCTTATTTGATTTTTCTAAACCACTTTTTCTTTGCTAAGTTAGATAGCCATAGGATAAGCTTTTTAGTTATTATAAGCAGTATGGCCATAAGGATCCACTTAAGGGCTTAAAAAATACGCCCAAAAAGTGTCCCTTAGGCCTGTTTGTTTACTAGTTTTTGGCAAAGGTGCTTATTGTTTTTTTTAGCCTTTCTGCTTATAATTTCTACTTATTTTAATTTCCAAGTTCTTATTAGGTGTAGGTTGATATCTGTCTTTGCTTATCTTGTTTGATTTTTGCTTATTAAGTCTTCAAAATGGCTTAAAACAGTTTTTCCTTTTTATAGTCATTTAAGTTAAAATAGCTTTATGAGCTTATTCAGCTCATTTCTGTGCTTATTTTAAGTTGTCTCATAAAAGTTGCTTTTTAAAGTTGGTTTATTTGCTCTTTTTACAAGTTTTAAAAAAGAAAATAAAAAAAATGTTTGATAAAAGGAGAGGCCATGGAGGTCGAAACCCATGACCTCCCCTTTCACACTACTCATTCACACTAAAACACATATAACCATTGGCACCAGTAGGGTTATCTGTTAGACACTACAACTTACCTTTCTTTTATACTCTTTTTCCTTTTTAAGCACTTAGCCCAATTTTGCTTATTACCAGCTTTTTCCATAAGTGGTAAGCCCAATTTATTTTTCTTAGATTAAGCATTTCCAAGCTCACTTTTTCAGAATTTTTCCAGATTTTTCCATTAAGTTTAGTATTTTTATGAATTTTTCTTTTTAAAACGTTTTATAATTCATAAGAAATTAAATAAATATAAAACAAATATATTAAATTCTTTTTTTTTAAAAATTTCTTTTATCATTTAGCACTTAGGAAAATTAAATTTGCTTTCGTAAGGTTAAAATTTTAGATTTTAGTTTTTTTAAAGAACGGGATTAGATCCCGTTCACGTTTTTCGTGTTTTCAAGCTTAAATTGCTTTCGGTTTTGGTTTAGTTTTCTTTGTTCTTGCATTTTAGTCATTTAGGATTTATAAAAAGTAATTTAATCATTTTAGGATTAAAATTTGATAATTTAGGTTTTAAGTCGCGTTCGTTTTTAGGATTCCCGTTTACGTTTACATGTTTTTCCATTTAATTTAGTAGAAATAGAAATCCAAATCAAATCTTTGATCATTCAAGCATAAATTATCAAACCTAAACTCGATTTTCAAATTCACGCCTCGACGGGACACGACCCGGGAAGGTTTTTAAGGCTTTTGCTTTGGTCAAAAGTAGAAACCTTTTAAAAGCCTCACGGAATTCTTATCTTATATTATCCTTAATTATATATTTATATTATATATATTTATTATATATTGTATTTATATATATAGTAAAGGATTGTAATTAATTTTTGGCGCCGCTGCCGGGGAGGCCGTGAGACGATTATCGAGTTGAAGTTTGTTGTGCCTTGAAGACCCTTCCTTGTGAAGTTATTTTCTTGTTATAAAAATATAAAAATACAAAAATATTTTATTTTCTCGATTTTTGTGAATATATTATCAAATAATCATAAATACTTTTCCTAAAGTATTTGAAATACAACAAAAGATTAAAACTTGCCTTTGTGTCACTTGTGAAGTACGGCTCACCTTTAAAAGATTTACAAACTATAAGAGGGGTTTAAGGAGGGTTGTTCCGACGAACTACGACCCGAAAGGAGAAGGTTTTTAATAGCTTCGCGCTTTCCCGCTCCTCCGCTCCTTTGTGCGTTTTTCTTTTAGAGAGCTACCGTGAAACAAGTTGATTATTGGTTTAAGTTGTCTTATCTCATTTTGTCCTTTAATAAAATGAATTGTTTAAAAAACCTAAAAACCCAAAAATAATCTTCTTTTTCTTCTTATCCATTTAATTATTTTCTTAACCCTCTATATTGTTTAATTCTTATGGCGTCACTCGATTATCATTTGAATCCCCTCTTCACGTTTAAAGAGTGTTCGTCTTGTGGAGCATTGTATAATAAAGACCATTGTTATTCCGTTGAAACTTTTGTCCGTAATCCTAATGAAACTCCCGACTCATCTCAACAATCCCTTCCGATTTGTCCTAGGTGTGGAGACCCGGTTGATGGTCTATATTGTCAACCGTGTGCTCTTGTAAGAGAGTATTTGGATGTAGTCTGTTTTACAAGTTGTGATGAAAATGACAACCCACTTCAACAAACCCAAACTCACGCCTTCGAGTCATCCAATTATAATACTAACTTTGTTGACACACCTAATGAACAAATTACCCACCATCAAAACTTTAGTGAAAATTTTACACAAAATTTTTCACAAAGTCCTCCACAAATCACCTAAAATTGTTGTTACAGGTGCGGTGATTCCTTAGACGATATATTTTGTCAACAATGTACTTGTGAGTCTTGTGGGAACGGTGATCATTATGGTTACAATTGTCCACCGCAAATTCTGATTATCTCTAATCCGGAACCATGCTACAATTAAAACCTTAATGAGATCCTACAAAATTTGCAAAGTTTGCAACAACAATGTCTTTTTGGTACGTGCCAACAATGTGGTTGTAATGAATATGATGGAGTTTGTTTTTATTGTACCGTTGGAAATGGAACACCAATCAATTTTTCAACTCCGTACTCTTCTAACGATTCTCCAAGTTTTGCAAACCACCCTCCACAACCACAAAATTTTCAACAACAATATCCTTGTTGTGAAAATTGCGGGGGGCCTCATGAAACTTTCCAATGTCAACCAACGAATGAAGATTATTATCATGAGCAAATTTTTTACTATAATTCTAATTCTTTTGGTTTTGACCAATTTCTACCCCAGCAACTTCCCGTCATTGATCAAACTCCTCTTGAAGAAAGTACGAAAAATTTGCGAATTGCTTTTCAAGCTTGGAGTGAAAGTATTCGGCAAAAGAAGGAGGAAGAAGAAAAGCGAATTGCGGAGGAGCTAGCGGCTAAAGCTCGATATTGGAAGATTCCCATTTGCTATGATGATGACGAGGATTATACTATTGCAATCACACCCGACTTACCGATTACAGACTCTCTCATAATGGAGGATGAGCATCTTGACACTATTCCGGCAACGGAATCGGACGAATTAATAAAGTCTAGTGTCGAGAACCTTGTCCAAATCCCAAGTGAGTCTGAGGATTTATCCGACGGTGAGTGTGATTTGCCGCTTTGTGATGATTCTCCAAAGAGTCATCTTACTTTCTCTAACCCTCTCTTCGATATCGATGATGATTTTACCTCGAGTGATGACGAGTCATTTTCTGGGGAGGACGTTCCAATGGAAAATTTTAAAATTTTCTCTAATCCTCTTTTTGATCTTGATGAAGAAATCATTTCTACGAAGGTAGATCAAATTGATGATGAGGTGTTAGATAGTATCGATTCAATTCCCCCGGGAATTGATTCCTTTGATGCCGAATCCAATCTTATAGAATCTTTGCTTAATCGAAATACTTCGATTGATTCTTCTTCTAAGATTGATTCTCTTCTTGATGAGTTCGCCGGTGAACTCACTCTTCTCAAATCAATTCCACCGGGAATTGATAATGACAACCTTGATCCGGAGGGTGAAATTCATCTAGTTGAGAGATTGCTTTATGACAACTCATCTCCTCGCACTCTGGAAGAGCTTAATGTGGAAAATTCTATCGTGTCTTTCTCTCCATCTCCTATCCCCGTCGAGGATAGTGACTCTCTCATGGAGGAGATCGATGTTTTTTTTTTGCTTCAGATGGATCAATACCACTGGGTATTGAGAGTGATGATTACGACTCGGAAGATGACGATAATTCTACCTCTCTTCCTGAGTTCGAATCATTTCATGTTGATTATCCCGATTCGGGAGATTCGACCATTGATGTGGTGGAAGACATCCTCGTTGATGTGCCTAACATTTTGCCCACCCATCCCACCCTTCATATGGATTTCGACTTCATTCCTTCTCATAATGATCTCGAATCCGATCTTGATGTTTCTTCTCCTTCCGGAGATAGAAACAAGATTTACGATCTGGGGATATGCATTGAAGTCGAATCCACAAGACTTCTTGCTACTCATTCCCCCGTGATTGATACTTTACTTCCATTTTCATCCGAAAATAAAGACAAAGTTTTCAATCACGGTGTTCTTGCTTCAAAGGAGAAATCTCCTCCTTCTTCATCACATCGGGGATTTAAAGCTTCCAAGCTTTTTCATCAAAAAAGCCCGATGTTGATTCATGGAGAGGACATTCCTATCTTGGATGTCCCGTTTCTCTATTTCTATCCTCCTTGACCTGCTCAAGTATGGGGGATCGAGTCAGGCTCAAGACTCGGTTAACAAAAATAAGCGCTTCATGGGTGGCAACCCATGCTTATCCTAATATAATTATATAGTAGTAATGAATAAGTGTGTTGTGTGAGAGGCTCGCCTCTTTCTTTTTTGTGCTTTGTGTTTCGTGTTACTTGTCCAGGATTGCCCCGGATTTTGAAGCCTCTCGTGCTCATGGTTTTGTCCTTCGATCACTCGAGCTTCAAATCCTCAGCGTCATTATGGGAATCCAATATCCAAATCTTATCGACTAACGTTTATCTTTAAGCACACTTAATAAAAGGCTTAGGATTTACGTAGAGACCCTTCTTAAAACATTGAGGACAATGTTTAGTTTTAGTATGGGGGATCTATCGATTTGATTGTGCCTGCAGCCGTTGTTTTCACGTAATCCCGTTTTTACCACCAAAATACCAAAAAATGAAAAAATTTAAAATTTTTCAAAAACAAAATAAGTGTTTTGTCATAATTTTGACTTTCCTGCTGGGTAGAATAAGAATAAATTTTGACTCGATCGAGCGTGTTGAGCTCTAGCTTGTTCCTTAACTTTTAGACTAAGCATTCGCGGATCTTTGCGAAGAACGAAAAATGATAGAGTTAATTATGAGTTAGATGCTAAACAAGGATTAGTTGGAAATCTTAAGAGCTCATAAGTGTAGTTTGTGGCTTTTCTCTCCCATAAGCTTCTAACCGGACTAATAATACGTGCTCTCTTCGAAAATTAAACTTAAATCAACAATTTTTGAAGTATAGTCGATATCAATAATTTTAGTTCAAATTTATACTTAAATTTTCTAAAAAGAAATTTTCTCTATATCGTGGTATTATATGTTAAAAAAATGAAAAATAATTATCATGGTAATATAAAGTAAAAAAATGATGAAAAAAAATGTGGTAATAATAATAATAAACTGTGGGCTGATAAAAGTTTACTGCATCTTGCCGGCTCACAACCGATGTTGCAGTCTTCTAAATAAGGCACATAGTATTTATCCGAGACTGATAAAAGTTTGTGGCTTTCTTGCAGCTCATCAACCGAGTTGCATCCTTCAAATGGTCAAGGTTTTACATTGGATCATGGTTATATAATGTTAAGTGTGAAATGAAATAATTGTGATTTTATTAAATATAGGGAAAATCTCTTTTTCTTAAATTTAAATATGCTTTTGAACTAAGACTATTTCGTTTTAAGTTGTGATTTTATGTATAAACGGGAAACCTAAGAGTCTTTGAAACCGAAGGTCCGTGAGTCCCGATACTAGTCTCTGTGGGGTGTCAAAAGCCTGGTCACTTAGCCGCAAGGTTGGGATGTGCCAAGACGAAGTCGATACATGAGATGATCTCGCTTCAAAATATTATTTCGAGTGGAAAGTGAAAGCATAGAAATTTTGCAAAACGTTGATCCATGGTTGAAATTCGAAATGGCACATTCACCTAATACATAATAATTGTCGGGAGTGAAAAGTTCGCAAGTTTTAAATATGAGTAGTGTTAGCATCTTACTTAGATTTAACGTGATTTCATTTTAAGTATTGGTTTGGGATAAGTGAAAAGTCGAGGGACGTGAACTTTATACTTTTTGGCATTTTAGGATTAAGTGTGTCTTGTTCTATTGACCCTAATGTTATAAAAATAACGAAAGTCAAAACATTCTAGTTAGTTGCCGTAAAAGAAAAAGTATATAAAACAATGTGAACAAAGAAACAAAATACTAAAATATGTGTTGTATTAAGTGTATATTTTAAATGGTTAAAATCGGGGGCTTTCTAAACTATTGATTCTTTTATTTCCCCTCGATGGAACAATTAGCTACTTTTCGACATAATTGTCGAGGGGGATGAGATTATTGGTTTTCTAAGTGCTTACTTGTAGCATTGCGTGGGGACACGCAATAGTTTAGTATGAGGGATTTTGGTATGTGCTTAATTACACATACCATTTACCTAATAAAACGACCCTAAATGACCAAAAACACACATAAAATGCCATATATATGCTTGTTTTTGTGTTTGTATTGTGCAGGAAACGGATATCTAACGATAAATGACAAAAACATGGGCAAACGGATTAAAACCATGCTCGGATTGAAAGAGCGCAAGAAAAGAGTTTTGATGGTGCACCTTTCAGATTCTTATTGGGCCGGACGGTACCACTCTTACAGGACTGACTAGCCCAAAATGAACTTAAGCCTATTGAGACCTAAATGAATAAAATCTAATATTATTGCTATGCTGACGTCACCCTTGTGTAAGCATCACATGCCATGAAATTAAATAAGAGTTGGTCATGTGACATAGCACTATCTTATCATAGGCGAATTAGGCGAAGCCACGTGGCAGTGCAAGTGGTATAATTCTTCACTCTCAAATTCAAATTGCAAAGAAATAATCCAACAGTGGAGACTTATTGTGTTCGTATGAAGCTTTCATAAATGGACACGTGGTGATCAAATACCGGGTGGATCAATTTATGCAAATACTCAATCAGTGTGTACGAGGAAACAAGCCAGTGATTGGCTCAATTATTATGTGGCGGTTGGGACAAGATTTACATTTTCACCCCCTGGATTTCAATATAAGCAACCCGCTCCCCTCTAGTTGATTTAATGAGGAAATTTTCACTTTTACTTTTCTCTTAGTTTTTTTAGCTTATTTCAATTAAGCTCAGCTTATTTTATCAGCTTATCTTGTCAAACTCACTTAAACACAATTAGATCTAATCCTAAGCTCGTTACAACTTATTCGATTAAATTTACTTTGTTTTTAATTACTTTTGAGTCGATAAGCTCAAATAAGCTAGTTTTTAGCTTATTAGTTAGTTTTAGATAATCTAGTCTTTTCAAATCCTCATTAATACAGATTTTAATAACTCCTATAAAGCTTATTCGTTTAGTATAAGTTTAAAATTCACAAATCCATTTCTAGCTTTTTTTTATAAAACAAAAAGTAAAGAAAAAAGATGTTTAGCTTATTTGTTTTTGAATCTGAGTTATGGTTAGTTTTAGTTTATTAGAATAGTGATTTTAGCTTATTTTGGAGTGTAAAAGCTTACTCGTGGTTTTTAATTGTTTGCTCAAATCATGGCTTCTTTCTGTGTCGAAACTTATTCGTGTTAGCTTATTCGTGTGAGCTTTCTTAATTCAAGCTTTAGCTTTTTTTAGAGATATTAGAAATAATTGAGCCAAGTTTTCATTTTCTGGATGCATTTAGTTTGTAGAGTTTAAGCCTGGGCGTTTGCTGTTGGGCTATTTGATTTTTAGAAGTTAATTTCGAATTGGGCCGTGATTAGTCGCTTGGGCCTGTGTGTGAACCGTTGGGCCAGTTTGTTTTGTTGAAGGAGTTGGGTCGTGAGTTGGTATTTGATTATAATCTGGTTTGGATCGTGGGCTGGAGTTTATTTGATGGATTTAGTAAATGAGTTTTAGAACAGTAGGGATTAGCTTAGGATATTAGTGGTATCATTGCATTTGCGGCTCTTCAATTCGGTCCACTTTCTATCCCTTTTCAATACATTATTGTAGATTTATTTAGCTTGAATTTAATATGTTTGCTTATTTGATTAATATGAGTAGTGAGTAGATTTTATTAGTGCTTGTTAAGTGATAATTGTGAATTGGAATTTAAGTGTGGATTTGAAAAAGGTTTAATTGATTAATAATATTGGATTATTTAGATTTTTGGTTTAAATATTTTTGAAGGGCAAAATCCAGAAAAAATAGTTAAGCTACACATCTAGTAATTGATATCTTTTTAAGAGGTTTTTGTCAAAATAAGCCAACGTTGTGAGATAACTATCTTTTCTAAGGACGTTAATTCGTTAATAAACCTTAATTCACACTTAATGAACTTTTCACATCACTTAGCAAGCATTTGCATCTTTATAATCTTTAAGATCATTTTAGCATAATTCTCGTAGTTTAATTGTTTATTAGAATTCTAGTATTAAAATTAGTTTAATTTTCTTAGTATTAAAAATAGTTTTTAAACCAAAATCATTAAATTATATTCAAGCATAAATCCCAAACCGATTCTCGATTCTCAAATTCACGCCTCGACGGGAAACGACCCAGGAGATTTTTGATTTTACTTTGGATAAAAGTAATTTCGTTGAATCTTTCGGAATACGTATACTATATATATATATATTATAATTTACCCTTAAAAAGGTGGTTATCAATGACATCAGACCAATTTTTGAAAGTGTATGGGATCATGTCAATTCTTTTATTCCTATAGGGTCTGAGGTTGAAAAAGATTATTCTAAACCAAGTGAAAAAGAAACTTCAAAAACAGTGGAAGAAGAGAAGGTTGAAGAAGAAGATGTGAATCTTGAGCAAGTGTTGATTGAAAAGAAAGCTATTGGAATCAGAAGAAAAACACTTGCAAGAAGAAGAGCAAGTGACAAACAAGGTCAAGACAGCTCAAAGAGACAGAAGAAAGAGAAAGAAACAGCTGATTATGAGGAAGAAAAAGATGAATTAAGAATGTGGTTGACAGTAGTTCTAGATGAGGAAGAATTTGTAGATCCT
>BQNB010143996.1:1790-16916 GCA_026074375.1 Tanacetum coccineum | reverse complement strand
TATATATACGAGTATCCATATATAATACTAGTATTTACGTTTGAGGGAGAAAATAAGAAAACATGAAGTACGCGATAATCAGAATGGTGAGCATATATATAACCGACCGATATAAAGAAAATAATATGACGTCATAAGATAGACGTATGAAAGCAAAATAATAACCAAGCATTATATATTCATTATCAATATAATAGCAATAAGGATGCAAAAGGGAGCGTGTAAGTTACCTGGGAGCAAGCAAGCGCGGACATCGGACAATGGTGAAGGACTCTTAAAATTTTTCGAAAATGGTTATAGTCTAGGGTTTTGAAAACGACCTAGTTCGCTATAACGAGTGCTCTGATACCAATCTGTAACACCCCCATAAAATCACAACGCAGCGGAATACCACTTGGGGTGCTACTTCATAGTTCATACACACAAGTTACAGAAAATGACCTCAAAAGAGACGTTTAATAAAATGTCACATTCGATTTAAATAAATCAGAGTAAATTCAGGTCCCAATAATTTATAATTTAACAAGATTACAAGAGTTCAAATGTGAATCATTTTGTATATTTGAAGTTAAAAAGTTATCAAATGTGAAGAAAACTGAGTCCTTGAGTTTTGTTGATATCCACGCGTCTCGAATGCTCCCAATGCTCAGCTAACAAGATATAACCTGAGAAAATACATGCAAAAACGTCAACAATAATGTTGGTGAATTCATAGGTTTAAGTAAAAATAGTATTGAATTAAATCAAGTAATATTTCAGTAAGAAAAGTAGCGTTACAACATTTAAAAGAATTGTTCTCGAAATCCAAGTAGTAATTTAATAAATCAAGTATGCTTAGTAGTGGACCACAAGGTATAAGATCAACCAACGACAATGCAAAGAATGCAGTGTAAAGTATAGAATTATCACATTGAGCTCGTGACAACCGATCCCTTAGACGAGAAAATATAATTTGCCCCAAACGGATTAGGTATTATTGCTATATACCAACTTCCAGAATAATATATCCGTTGAAGAGTGGGTGTTCTAAAAGGATTCAAACCCCGAACGGGGAGTCACCCCATAGTACTATTTATTACACTAGCGTCTACCCATCACAGGTAGTTAACGGTTTACGATATTGGGGTCTTTAGGAGTAGGTACTCCTACGATAATTCGCAATAACGGGTCAAGTATACCCTTCAAGCACTTGTGTCCAATTTAAAACAAGTATTATGTTCAAAACTCACGGTTTTGTAAATAATTAATCATTGATTTCAAATCATGTGGTAGGCAAATCAAGCTTTAATAAATCTAGTGGTAAACAACTATGTATCAAACATGTAGTAAGTAAGTAAAAGCTTTAGTAAAAAAAACAAGTCATGTAACGCTTATGTAGTAGAAAGCAATAAGTTTATTAGTGAAACGAGCATGTATTCTCACCCCGAAAATAGTTATGAAAACCATTAAAAGAGAAAAGGTGGGGCTATGAACTCACCATAAATGGAGGCATCGAACGAGAAATTCAACATAGAAGGAACGGTGACAACGTCTCACCCGCGACCTATAATAATGATGCGCGTATAAGAGTATATAAATTATAAGCAATTGCATAATTTGCATAAGTATATGAAAGTATATATATATCGACATGTATGTAATCTTATACCATAGAATCCATGTGTGCGCCTCAACTTACTTACTATACCCACTTAAATGTTTCACCTTAAGTTTAACTCTATTTTAACCCATTCCGACTAATATGTAATTTTTAATAAAAATTACCCATTTTAACCCATTTTAAAGATTAAGACATATAGATGCGAACAAAAATGAAAGACTCACTTATTAGTTTCAAATTCAGTTTTACTTAGTATATTTTACGCCTAATCAATCTCCATAACGCTAATTGACCATTAAAAAGATTTCGCCAAGTTTGACTTCTTATTATATATATATCCTTAAATCTGACCCGTCCGAAATGACCCGCTAAATCACATTTTAATGACTCGGACTCTAAAGAAAATTGATGTAAAACAACATTTCGGACAACTTTTTAGTTTTAACCGAGACCCGAAACACAACGGAAAATGACCAAAATACCCCTGCAAGTTTCTGCAGAAAATTATTATAAAAACGCAGATTTGTGTTTGAGTTTTGGGCCCGTCATAAGGTGTTTTTAAAATTAGATCGCCTCACAAAATGGTAAAACGGAATTTTGAACAACTTTTTAGTTTTACCCGAGACCCAAAACTCGATAGAAATGGACAGAAACGCCCTTATAAGAGATCTGATGCAATTTAAATAAAAAGGAAAACGTAGAATTTGCTCTAGCTTTTAGACTCGTCATTACTCATTTTTAGACTTGGTTATCCTTGAGAGGAAGCAAAACGTCATTCTAAACAACTTTTTAGTTTTAACGGAAGGTCGATTCGGACCAGAAAAGGCCCAAAACGGCTCACGAAAACTGCATCAGCAAGTATTAAAACATATAGTGCAGAATTTGTTTTTATTGATTTCTAAACTTCCAGAGGTTATAAAAACTTCATTTTTAGGAGTTACGGGACGTGCCTTATATCAAAACAAAGCTATGGACGAGGCCTAACATAGTCCTAAATCAAAACTCAATTTAACATATTTTAAATTTGCCGAATCGAACGCCTAACTTTCTGCCCTAATTGGGTGTCTTTTAACCCCTTCAAAACACCATAATTTCACATCAACAACATCTCCAACATACTCAAACTAACCTATTAATCATACTAATTACCTAAAATTATCTATAACCTCAAAAACGCAACATGCAACAACATCATGGATTCTCGACATAAAATCTAATACATGCAATAATATATATAATCAAACCAAATGAAAAAAGAAGAAGGAATAAGATACTTACAACACAATGAGATATTTAGAAAATTAAAACCATCAACCCTTATGGTTTCTTGACCTTGGCCGAATACCACACAACCCCAAAACAATATCCAAAGCTCGATTTCGTTGCTCCAAATCTTGATTAAACACTTATTATCAAACCCTTGATACTTTAAATGCACACAATTAGATTAAAAACCCAACAATCAAAAGTTTAATAAAATCATGAACTTTTTAATACTTGATGCATGATGAATTTTAATGGAAAAGATTGATGGGGTTTATAGAGGAATGATGTAGGAATGATTTTAGAGTGATTTAGAAGATTTTAGAGTGATGATGGTGGTGGTTTTGTTATGCTCGTCGAACACAGAGGAGGAGAGGGAGGAATAAGCAATTTTTATCTTTGGGAAATTATGTCTGTGTGTGTTTTTAATAAATGGAAGTTATATATATATATATATATATATATATGGGTTTATGGGTATAAGGCTCCGGTTCCGTTGAGAAGGTTTTTATTTTGAGAAGATTAAGAAATCTATGTTTGAGCAAATTGATTTATATTTTTTGATTTGATTCATAAGTAAACATCATTTATTTAATTAAAGCATTATAAGTTATAAAAGTAAAAATTTTGAATCAAATCATTGCTAAAATAAGATAACGAGTTATGGGTCCGATAATTCACAAATCATTGCTAAAATTGATTTATATTTTTTGATTTAAATAATTGGGTCCGATAATTCACAAATTTGATTCACAAATCATTGCTAAAATCGAGTTATGGTAATGATTCCTTAAATTTGTATAGAAGATTCAGTATTTTACTTATATTGCAAAAATGAGAGATTTTTTAACATTGATTTGAATTTTTTTACATATTTTGAATTATAATCACATTAAAATGAGTTTTGCGCTTGAAAAACTTAAATCAAAGTTAAAAATCTATCATTTTTGAAAATCTTCTCAATCTTCTCAAAATAAAAATCTCCTCAATCGATCCGGATTCATGGGTATAAGGCTTAGATATGGAAGTAAATATCTAGTTATCTTCCAATTTTTATAAAAATAATAAGGGAGTGTTTAGTTTTTAATTTTTTTGGAGCCTAAAACAATTAAGGGGTGTTTGTTTTTGGGTTTAGTAGGAGAAGTAAAAATTAATAAAAGGGATGGGCTTGGTAAAATTTTGTTAATATTTTATAAACCATGTATTTATAAATTATCGGGCCCAATTATTTAATTAACGCATTATAAGTTATAAAAGTAAAAATTTTGACGCAGTTTCGGCCAGAAACACGAGAAAAGTCGAAAAATACCAAATTAAAAATAATTAAGCCCTCGGGGCTAAAATATAAAATTATCGATTTCTCAAATGCTAAAGTGGATAAATATCCTAAGAACGATTCGTAATTAACTAAGAGGACGATTTTTAATAATATCGACCAAAACATTGTTTTCAGAAAATAAGATAACGCTCGGGATAAATTATTGATCTTAAATTCGGGTTGTTAAAGTTAATAAGTAACATGTAAAGGCGTTTTGGGTGTAATTCTAAAATTTACCAATTTAAATAAGTTACTCCATCCCAATCCATAGTACTTATCACTGCGGTCTCGAGTGATATACCAAGCCAAGTTCTAAAGTCTACAACATCACCGGCGCACTCATATTTATGGAATTTGGGTAAACATTTAAAAACGGATAAGGTTAAATCCTCACAATATCTAACAAGGGTTATTGTGTGCGGGTTATGTATCGTGTAATTTCACGAAAGTATGCTTGAAAAGTTTTTAAATTTAAGCATAATTTAAGCATTTTTGTGTAAAAAATTAGACAAGTAAACATTCTAATTCCATCCCCCACTTGAATTATACAACGTCCTTGGTGTATATATAAAACATTAAATACGAGAATTAAAAAGAATTAGAATGAGAAACTCCCCTGATATTTGCTCGGTAGATTCTCCATGTAGATTTATTGAGCAAGAATATGTGTTGAACAACCGCCTTGAGGTTTCAAGACTCCAACACTTCAAGATCTCTAGATTTGTAAATTCTCCACCAATATTCGTCGATATTTCTTTCACGAGGTCCTGTGTAAAAATAGGAAAAACGTGCATTCCTATCTTGGTACCTACGGTTAATTTAAACTAAACTAAACAAACTAAATACGAGTCAGTCTGGTGAATACGCCGTATCATGTGCATGAATACGCCGTATTGACAGAACTGACAATAATGTTTTTAAAGGTGCATAAAAAGTAAAGACTGATAACGTCCAGACAATCAATACGCTATATGGTATGGAGCGGATACGCCGTATTGATGTCTGGGAATACAAACTCGATAAAAATAACTAACATTCCGGGTTGTCTCCCGGGAAGCACTTTTGTTTACAGTGAAGTCTTTAAGTTAGACTTTTCTTTAGCTTCTCCTTTCATAGTTGTTTGGTGTGTGTCACCTTCCATCCATTGTCCTTTTTCTGAAAAATATCTTGGTAAATTTTGGACATATTATCTCCGTTTCTTTCCCAAATATCAAATTCACATCTTCTTATAGCAATATATTCTTTGTTGGTTCCAAGCGAGTACTGAATAGCTTCAAACTTTTTTGCTTTGCACAGTCTTTTCTTAGGTTGCTCATCAATAGATTTGGATGTATTGCTATATTTGTGCTTCGTCTGACTTAGTTCATCTTCCTTTTCGGTGTCGTTCTTTCCACGTGTTATCAGATAAGGTTTGAAGAACGAATCAGCAGTAGTATTGTTACTTCTCAAAATGCTGTTATCTATTCGTCTTTTATTCTAGCTCCTATTCATCCAGGCATGGAATAATACCTTTTTAGTTCTTCCATACATTTTCATATGTTTATCAAATGATGAATTTACTCGCGATATGAATTCAAGTGGATCAATTCCACAGTTGTCTCATTCGTCCAACATTTCTTCTTCTCCATCGTATAAATCCGGATAAAATTTACAAAAAAATTTCTCAACAAGTTCTTCCCAAATGGTGATTTTTCCTTCTCCCTCGTTTATCCATCATTGTCGTACGTCATTAACTAGTGAGAGAGGAAGGACTTTCATTCGTAGTTGATGGGAATCAACACCAGGAATGTAGATTAAATCAATCATTCTAAGCACCTTAGCAATGTGGTTCACTACGTCTTCGTCAATCCATCCGTGGTATACACTCTTTCATAATTCCATCAAAAATTCATCGCAGAGTTCAATGTTTATATCGTTACTGGTGATAGAAAGATTCAATTCATTTTGAGCATTCATTATGCATTCCTCTGAAATTAGTTATGCCATGACTTCTTATGGTATCTTCTTCAATCTACTAGCTCTAATAAGTACTTCCTGTAACAAGGGTAAAAATATCAGCAGGATTTGCTCTAAAGAAAGATAGAAAAAATTTAAGCACATAAATCAAATATGAAAACTTAGGTTCTGATTTTGTTTCAGATGATCGATACGTCATATTCAATAGAAGTGATTAGGTCGTATTAATCAGTTGAATGAATACGTTGTATTGGACAGAAAGTTAGATACGCCGTATCGAGTTATCTACCAGAACAGTGTATTGGCAAAGCAATTAAATTAAACACACAAATAAACAAGCAAACAATTAAACTAACAAATATACAAAAATATACAGAATATACAAGAATAAACACTAATCTAATTTATACTACTCCTAAGGGTTAGATGTAATGTTAAAAACTAAAATATAAAATAAAAATCAAGATTAATTTTCACTCCCCGGCAGCGGCGCCAAAAACTTGTTGTGTCGTTGTGTGGTGTATATTTTTATGATTCAAGTTTTAAATTTATATTTTGCTGACTTAACCAAAAACAACACTTTAACGGGCAGTGTACCCGGTCGGTGGTAGATTCTAAAATTTAAAAATGAATATATACTAGAATTTACACTAATCTAAATTACACTAATCTTAGGGTTAGATCTAATCTAATGCTAAACCAAAATATCAATTAACATAAATCAAGGATTAACTTTCACTCCCAGCAGCGGCGCCAAAAACTTGATGTGTCGTTGTGTGGTGTATAATTTATTGATTCAAGTTTTAAATTTATATTTTGCCGACTAAACCAAAAACAACACTTTAACGGGCAGTGTACCCGATCGGTAGTAGTTTCGTGGTAAGTAGGGTGTCGAACACTTGAAACGAGGTTAAATCTATCAATTTAATTAATATCTTGGTTATCTAATCTATGTTAATTCTATTCTATTCTAAACCTATGTCAGTCCTAATTCTAATTCTAACGGGAAAGAAAAGGGGGGTTTTCAGCCTGAGAGACTGGCACGGTTTGGTTGGTGTCTATAATCAATTCAAGGCACTTTAACCCACGCAAGCAAATAAACAAAAGATAAAAGAGCGGTCGAGCCAAATATAATAAAATTGTATTAATCATTATAGAGTGTGAGTCTGTTAGAAAAGTTGGTTTGTTTTTTCAGTGTGATGATTTTTCTCTGTGGTGGCATATATTCTTAAGACTTTGCGTTACTTTCATCCTAAAGACCCTAGAAAATTAATTCTGTCACAATTAAAGCATCCGCATAAAGCATCCTTATTTGCTTATTATAATCTATCTTAGGGATTAAAGCAATAGTGATCTTGTTAAACCCTAGCTCATAGAGACTTTATACACTTAATGGAGATTTATACACTAATAGTCCACTTGTCCAACTATCAAATGGAATCAGAACGTTATTTGTTGAATTATCTAGGTTCACCTTCTAGTCAACACGTTCAATAAACCATTGGCAATATCCAATTAACTAGTTAAGCCCGAAGCGTATCCTAGACACATATTTAGAAGGGAACAACAATATTTGTGATCCTATGATTCTAGATGTATAAATTACTATATGAAGAACTATCCCCAGACTCTAGATTACTTGGTCCGTATCACTAGACCCAGTTGAATGTTAGGTCACATACAAAAGCACGTAAACAAGTATAAATTGATAAACATAAACAAGCATTCAACGATAAATCAAGAAATCGAGATAAACAAATACCAAACATTCAGATCTTTATAATAATGGCTAATACCCAAAGGTATTAGCCTTCAAACGTCATAATAAATACATAGATAAAAGCAATTATTTAGCCAAGGTAAACTAACCGAGTTAACGAATGATACCAAAAACTGAACGATTACTAAAGTATATGGAATTACACGTTGTCTCCTATGGAATTGATAGCGTTGCTCGACCTCTTCTGCTCTTTTTCTCCTCTGAAAATTAACTTTTATGGTTTAGGTATCGAGAATATGATTTAGCACACTTAAAACTTGTTTTTGAGTTTTCTATTTATAAGGTCTGGAAGTCGGTTCGATACGGCGTATCCAAGAATTAGATTTGGCGTATTTGGAGATATTTCTTGGTGTAGGGACCACGCTTGATATCTTTTTGCCAGAATTTTTATATTAATCATCCATAGTTCCAATACGGCGTTATGGGGTCTTCTAGATACGGCGTATTGAGCTTTATTCCTTTGTGGTCTTTGGTGAGTGTAGGCACGGATACGTCGTATCTTCTTTGATGGATACGGCGTATTGGTCTTCAGAATAGTAATTGTAGCACCTCGGAAAAATTTAGAACTTCTTTTCATTTTATGTAAGAATATGTACCGAATGCACTTGCAGATGTGCCGTTATTTTTCCATAAAAAGTTTATTCCTTCAGCGACTTACAATATTTACGCTTTTGGAGTTTTAATTAAGGAGTATAAATCATCATTTTTTCTTTCGGATCTAAAAGGGTATTTTAGAAAACGCGTAACAATAAAAATCATATTTTATTTTTATTTTACACCGCGCGAAACAAGGTCGCATGACTATTTTATTTTGTGAACCCGTCCATATTTCAATAAATAAAACTATATATGGACTATATTTTAAATTATTCTGAATAAACAATGTACCTTGATGTTTCACTACCTCAAACTCTAAATATACAAATGTATATCCAAGTCAATTAGTGGAAAGGAAATTCAAAATAAGCAAGCTGACACTATCATTACTTCCTTACATCCAGTGTCCTACACCTTTCGAGACCATTCACATGCTACGTCTTGTTCAATTTCTATTCCCCATTCAATAGTATCTAAAAAAAAACTAAAAAAAATCCTAATAGTATTGGAAAGAACAACTCATGACAAATAGTATCATACATCTATAGTAAATGTAAATAATTCTAACGTTCATGCAAATTATGAAAAGGCTTCAGGAAGCGAGGTTAGTTCAAGTATAAATAAGGAACCATGCATAAACAACTTTATCACAACTAAAACTTGAAAACAAGAACTGAACAAATCGGTAGGAGTTAGGTTTTCGCTTTCAAGGGCTAGTAATCGTCGGGTTTGAAGAATAGTAACCAACGTTGGGTTTAAGGAGTAGTGCTAACCAAGGGTTGGTTTGAGCTTCCTTACTATCGTCATCTTTCCACGTTGACTAGCAAAAACTTGGACCCTCGTAAGTCATTCTTGTAGCCTCACATTTATCATATACGACTTTCACATTGTAAAAACACACGACATGCATGGTGCGACCCATGCATGGACGCGTAAACGTACGCATGTCGAAACTTTTGTCATACTATGCATGGAAACGGTAAACTTAAAATTGGATCAAACAAGAGCTATTCGACCACCTTAAACGAGTAAAGTTTGACACTCATTTCGTGACTATAAAACGTTGGCATGAGGGACGAGTAGAACTAGGACTTACGTGCTAAATACTTGTATTGTGACCAAGACCAAACCCTAACTCGACCACCAAAGCGACGTGCGACGAGGGGCTACTACGTCATCGAGGTTATACCTTGTCGTTGGCTGCAGCATAGCGACCAAACCGGTTGCTCGTTGGATAGCAACCCACCCCGACCCCTCTAACATTTAAGCCACGCATGCAAGCACAGTCGGCTGCTGCCACTGTTGCCGCTGCTTGCGCTAGCGTGCGGCAGTGGCTTGTTGCCTCTGTTGCTGCCGCATGGTGGCGGCTGGCGAGACGCTGGTGGTCGCATAATAATCGGCTGTCGCCCTCATCTAGCCGACGCACTCTCTTGGTGTTACTATGTTCGACCAAGCTGACGCACCCTTGGTGCGGTTGTGCTCAATCAACCAACTTCCTCTTTATGGTTCGACCATACTCAACCCAAACACACTCATTGATATGGCTGCGTTTTCCTCGACGCACCTAAATGGTTCAAACCATGAGAACCGGTCACCCTTGCCAAAGTAGTAATATTTTGGTGTCAAACCATTGTTATGTTGGTAATGCTTGCATGAACACTTAAAACTAGAACAACAAACATATTTATATTAACATGGATTGACTAGTATGAATACATAAGCTAGTAGCCAAGAAATGAAAACATGGTGACATAAAATTGCATGCATGCTCTTCCTGGATATGCCATACTAAGTAGGGTATGACATAGTATAACTCAAGTGGATAGCATACTTTACGTATAATATGTATAATTCAAGTGTGTAGAGTAAAATGCATTTCCAAAACTATATAATTGACACTAGATATGGTATATAAATTTTAATGACTTAGAATTAGTTACGATAAGTCTATTTGAGCTTAAAATGTGATTTTAAAAGCCTTATGATTTAAATTATAAACGTTGAAACATAAGAATATTAAATGTAAGTAAATAATTTTTATAAAATTATTTAGACGTTTCATATAAACTGTGACATATAAAATGGATATTTGGACGAGATTTAAGTGACGACTAAAGTAGATAAATAACGAGATAAACAAATATATAAACTCAGTACCTTGTAAACAATAGTTATATTTTAAAACATGAATCGTATTACTTCAACAATATGACCATGTGATTATAAGTTATGGCACATAATTTCATCAAATTGAGTATAAATACTTATATGTGCGTAGTCATGTATCATCCCTAGACCCAACGGTCTAGTCAACGGTATGAGAACATAAAGCAATATTCTATTTTGGACAAATAGATTGAATAATTCATATATTGAATTCTTAGAATGTACACTTAGATTTATCATAATTACTTAGGTGTTTGACTGAGTCACTATTTGGTGTGCCTTAATCCATTATCAATTCTAGACGATTAACTGACAAGGTGAGTTTCTATAGCCCCAACTTTACTGTTTTCGGGGTGAGAACATTGCTTATTTTAAACATGTGAACACAAGTACAATTATACATTGCTGATTGGTCTAAGTCCTGATTTAACCCAATTTATTATTTCCTTGATTTATCATGAACCGTTAATTACTTGTAAGAGCGAATGTTATGGATAGATCTATCAGGATTGACATACCGGTTTGTCTTGGACTGACATTAGTCAAGCAAACACAGTTTCATTTGAGTCAGATTACTGGTGTCCCAGGTTAGACACCTACAAGGGCATTCATTCATTGTTGGTATATGTTAACGCTTCAGTGTCATGAGCTTAGACAATAGTAATGCGATTTATATGACTTTGTATCTGTTATATTGTCATATGTGGATGAAATCTTGTGATTCACAAACATTACATTTTTCTACTTAAACAAACCTATGAACTCACCAACTTTACGTTAACACTTTAGCAATGTTTTCTCAAGTGTTAAGAACGAAGATGCTATATGAAGTCTCATGCATTGCAGTCAATTCTAGTTTTCTGAAGATCACTTGTACTATTTTAAGAACGATGTCGTATTGCCTATTTTTATGCTTTCGCTGAATGTTTAAACAATTTATTATTTCCTAATTCAAGTGATTTTTTTCTTAAAACGTCTCATATAGAGGTCGTTCTACTTTGCTTAGAAGTATGATAATCATGAAGTCACACGCCTCTGGTTGCCATTATACTCTGATATTTTGGGGGTGTGACATTTTGCTATTGCAAGTATGGGACAATGGGTAATATTTATGAAAAAAATTATCGTTCAGTTCATTCCAGGTAATGGTTGTTTCGTTTATTTCTTTCCACCATTTCTCGGCATTTCCACTGAGTGATTTTGAGAAGACGTATAATCGTAGTTCATTCTTATCCACATCAGGCATCTTAATCAATTCAGTTACTTTGAGCACCTTTGCAATGTCATCGGTAACGTCTCCTACATCCATGCTATTGAAGGCATTATCCTCTAATATTTTCAAGAATTCATCACCGATTTTTAATTTGGGAGTTGTGATCATCCATGAGTTATTATGCTCTCCATTCCCATTTCTTGTGTCAGCATAGGTAATTTTAGATTAGTGTATACATCTGTAAAATTTTGTCTTGTATAGAGTTTGTGTGTTTTATTTTTGTTGTGTTTTAATTGTTTTCTCTGAATACACGTCTGGTCGATAACTCGAAGTACGGCTATCCACTTCCATTGGATATGGCGTATCCGACTTTCTATCCAATACAACATATTCGTTCAAAAAGATTAATAAAGCATATTCAGTTCCATTAAATACAGCGTATTGACTATTTGATATAGTAACAGATATGGTTTTTCGCATTTAATTTCCGTATATACTTGTTTACTTTCTCCTAAAGCCCATCCTAACTGATTGTTTATTCCTGTTCAGGTAGGCAGAAAAATAAAAGTTCTAACTATTGGAACTACTTTTACACTTTCCAAGGATCACGGAACGAGAATGTGATCATCAGGAACCACTTCAAGACACTAAGTCTTGATGAACCGAGATCGCCTGATTTCGATCTATTTTCTAACCAAGAAGAATATTCGGAGGGAGAAGTTAAGGAAACAATGGCGGAAACTATGGAATAATACATGAGCAAAACTCGAGCCGACTATGGATCGGAGTTGCTAGGCCTAATATTCGAGGACAAGGATTAATTTTGAACTGGAAATGCTAATCTTCTCCAGGAGCTACAAACCAACCCTTTCCAGCGGTTTCAAGATCATGAAGATGCCAACGAACATATTGAGAAAGTCTTAAGATCATTGGATTTATTCCACATCCCAATATTACTATAACCAAGTGATGGCTTAGAGCCTTCCTTTATTCCTTAACTGGAGCTGTAAGTCTTGGCTAAGAAACAAACCATATGGTTTCGATTTACAACTTGGGAAGATCTAAAAAACAAAGTTTCTATGCAAATTATTGCCAACTGTTTGTACTGTCAAAGAAAATTGAGGAAATCAACAACTTTCACAGACAAGAACCGATAAAACATCTATCAAGCTTGGGAGCGATTTTAAAGCGAACCTTGATAATGTCTTCTTCAACACTATTTAACAGAGAGACAAGAGTAGTCTTGTTAATAAATGATTCGATACTTTCCAACTAGATAAATTCTTGATTCAAGAGGAGACATACCATCAAAGACTGATGCTGATGCAAAAGTAGCCATCCATGAAATGGCTGAATACTCTCAAAAATGACACAATGGAACATCAAAGACCAGAAGTACTGTAACTTTTGAACGGATTAGGCAACAATACAAGCCACAACTCAACAATCTGGATTAGAAATCAAGAAAGGAATGAAAAGTGGTTTATGCTAATCAAGTAGGATGCCAACAATGTAAAGGTTCCCATTACACCAAGATTGTCCATGTCAATTAAGAAGGGAAAACCCTTGAAGAAGCTTACTACACTCAATTTGGTGCACCTTTTCAAGGAGGGGTCATAGAGAAACTGCTACGGGATTCTACCAAAGGAACAATGCAAAACCTTCGTACCAACAATGAAGGCAATATATGGAAGATACCGTGAGCAAGTTTCTGAGTGAACGGCAAAAAGACATGAGGAGAAATCCAATTTGATCAAAGAGATATGAGCTTCAACGGATGCTGCTGGCCACAAAAGGAACCAATGAGCATTACAATTAAAACATTGGAGATCCAAATCATTGCAAATGAGCAAGGTCCCTACAAGAAAGAGGATTTGGAAAGATTACCACTCAAACCTGAAACTAACCCGAGGAACCATGTTTAATCGCTCTCAGCTATTGTTAAAGTATGATCAAGCTTGATACGACGTATGGGAATCCTCCAAAACGTCGTATCTACTAGAAAGAACTGACAACCTGATGTAACAAGTACAAAACAAATGACAAATCCTAATTTCCATGTCGTTTTGAAAGGTTACTCTGTAGAGAAACGAAGGATCATATGGACCACAATTCTTGAAAGCTTACTCTGATGCTTCACATATCGATA
Organism: Tanacetum coccineum; assembly: GCA_026074375.1. Taxonomy (NCBI): domain Eukaryota; kingdom Viridiplantae; phylum Streptophyta; class Magnoliopsida; order Asterales; family Asteraceae; genus Tanacetum; species Tanacetum coccineum. The sequence continues at coordinate 2,874 of BQNB010143996.1, read as the reverse complement.
GTTCCATACCCAGAAAGGAGAAAGACCCAGGGAGTTTACTTTACCTTGCTTTATTAATAATGTTTGTTTTGATAATGCCCTTGTTGACTTAGGAGCTAGCGTTAGTGTTATGCCTCTCTCGACCTACCTTAACTTAGGATTAGGCGAATTAGCTCACACTAAGTTGACAGTTGAATTAGCAGACAGGATAGTGAAATATCCAAAAGGAATAGCTGAAAACATGCTAGTAGGTATTGGTAAATTTGTTTTCCCAGTAGACTTTATAATTCTAGATATGCCCGAGGATATCAAAGTGCCCTTGATCCTCGGAAGACCATTTTTGTCTATCGCCCGTGCTAAGATTGATGTTTACAAATGAAAGATTACTTTGAGAATTTGGGAAGAAAGAATTATTTTCAAAAGTGTTAAACCTACTAATAGTTTAATTAAGAGGGTCTACATGCTAAGTTTAAGAGAAATAATAGAGCTTGATTTAGAAACTAGGCTTATGGGAGAGACTTTGGTGATTAATATATCATTAGACCCTTTGAATGGAGATTACATCAAATTAAATGATCTAAATGAACCATTTAAGCTTAGGAGAGATGAAGGTGATGATTTGATGCCCACCATTGATGAAAGTAAGGTAATTAAGGAATTTAAAACTAGGGATGATGAACTTTATACTGGAATTGAGTTATTGCAACTATGATAAGAAGATCCATATAGATTGTGCTCACAACTTAAAGTTTTCATGCATGATAGGATTTGAATTTACTCATGCTAATTTTTTCCCATTATTGTATGTCAACATGATGTCAAGAAAATTTTATAATTCAATAATGAAAAATAAGGTGGTGTACAAAGGGAATAATGTTGTAGGTGCCTTAATGAATGTGCCTATCTTTGTTGGAACTTTTTCTGTTATGACTGACTTTGCAGTTTTAAAGGATATGGATGCTTATCGTGATAATGAAATGAGCGATGTTATTTTTGGCGAACCATTCTTGAGAGAAGTTGGGATTAAAACAAAACGGTTTGAAGGGATTATTACCCTTTACAATGGTGATAATGAAGTAACTTACCAAATGGTGCGATCACATCC